>JANHFK010003067.1:97132-107445 GCA_036250565.1 Sibynophis collaris | reverse complement strand
CTCTCAGCCATGGCGCTGGTGCGCCACTCAGCCTCCTGCTCTGCTGCAGCCACGAGCAAGCAGAAGAAGTGGGCCAGAGGCCATGTGGACTCCTGCTGTGCATGGCTGTTAGTACTGCTGCGATGAAGCAGGTGTTGGAGCATGGATGGCCTGGCTGCGGGGGCCCTAATGTAAACTGGTGCGGGGTGCATGAGGCAGCTCCACCATCTCCGTGCATCATCTCGTGGCTGCAGCACCATAAGCAATCAGATGAAATGGGTGGCTGCGTGGCTGCACAGACTCTTAAGTAGGCCTTATTTTGGGGCATGGCTTATATTAGGCACACCCATAAATCATGCTAGGTCTTATTTTCAGGATAGGTCTTATTTTTTGGGAAACAGGTACTTGAAGAAGTGGCTTAAATTCAACTGACATTTTTCATTTTATCAAGAGTATAACTTTATTGACAGATCCAAATAGGAACAGAAGAAGCAAAGCCAATTCTAAGGTTTGGGCACAAAGCACAGAATAGTAAAATCCCCTTTTTCCTTCCCTGGGCCACCCAGTGTTCACTGTCCATCAATCCAGTTTAAGCATTTTATTTTGGGAAACAGTCTGCACTGTTCAAAAGTCTTCAGTGTCTGACCTTGGAATTATAAGATTCTCTCAGGCTGCAAATGGCTCATGTAAATTCCTTTTCTCCCTCCCAGCTCCTCACACATTCCAATCATACCTACCCCTTCCCCCTTAGCTTGTTTGTCAAGTTGCAAGCAGAAAGAAGCCCCTTGCAAGTCAACCTTGACAACTCAGCTGTTAGAACAAGGCATTGAATAGCTGCTATAGGGCTTGACTAACTCTGATAGACTGAAAGAAACCACAGGTTTCACTTCAGCCATCTGAAGCCTTTTTTGGCACAAAATATCCAAAGGAGAAAACGTTTTGTGCTGAAAAAAGTTCAGGGTATATTCTTACAAGGTGGATAGAGAATTGTTTATCTCTACTTGGTTAGCAGACAAGTGGATGAATCTTTTGATGTGTAGGACAAAGAATAGCTTTTGAAAGGAATTTTTACCTGAAGATTATCTAGGGTTTATGCTGAAATTAAGGGAACCAAGGGAAATCTCATCCATAGACTTCCTATTGTCCTAGATCAGGACTGTCAAACTTCCAAACTTGTGGGCTGGATGCATCATATGCTGGCCACATCCACGCCTGGTTTAGTGATGGGGGGGGGGAGTCCCAATATGTCATGTGATGCCACTATGACGATGTGAGTTTGACACTCCTGCCCTAGATCATTTAGTTCTACAGATAAAAGGCTCTTTAAAGATGTATATATATGTATATAAGTCAACCTTCCTCTGTTTGTTTACTCGTTCAGTTTGTAGCCCATCTTCTCATTTATGATCTAACAGACAATTGTAAAAATTAGAAAAATAGTTCGGGTATTTATTGCAACAAGCCCCATCACCATGTTCTTCTTCCCTATGTGTTAAACATTAATTTCTCTGGTAAAATATATCACTGGATTTTCAATTCCTTTGTGAGACACTCCAAAACAAACAATCTTATTTTTCCCTTCTCATGTTCCAGGCAACAGTTGTGAGTTTTCAAGCTCTTGCTGAATATGAGATTCAGATACCTATCGAAAAGGACTTAAATTTAGAAATTGTTATTAGGCTGCCAGGACGAGAAGTACCTATAAACTACAAAATTGATATTAACAATGCTCTCCGAGCCCAGACAACAGAGGTACAGTATTTCAGCAAGTGTATTATTACTCCTTTCATTGGAAATAATTATTTTGGAGCTTCAAGTTCAAATGCATCTTTGTTCAAGAAATGGGAAAAACTATACAGAATTTATTGAAACAAGAAAGAAAACCTAAATCAGTTCTTCCTATTAGAATTATGGTAGTTGGAATTTAGCCCATGTTCAAGCATCAGATTGGGGAAGACTGTCTTAAGACTATTAGCTTCTTTGTCAACATACAAAGTAATTTTAAATGGCTTCCCTTTTCCTCACACAAAGCTGCAGAAAGCTGTATTTAAGACAATATTGCAAAATTGTGTCTGTACTTTCAAGTATTCCTAGGAAAGCGATTGTAATGGCTCTGAGGGACTTTTGGAGCACTTCACAACACCTTCACTTAGTATATGAAGTCATTAAACCGATCTATTGCTATTTGCTATTTCTGATATTGCAGAAGCAATTTAGAGCCAATGTGATGTACTTATAGAGTTTAAACATGTTTATATATAGATCTGGTATAATCAAATAGAAAGAAATATTTGAGGGAAAAGCACTCAAAGGCAGGAATTATTACCAATATACCAATAGTAATAGGGGCCTTGGGTGCAATCCCACAACAACTGGAGCACCACTTAATCACCTGTGGCATTGATTAATCACTGTCAATCAATTGCAAAAGGCAGCTTTACTCTGAACAGTTTATAACCTGTGTCGATACCTTTAATACCATCAAAGAACAAAATCTGCCTATCCCTGGTCCTTGGAAATGACTCACCAGGTGGGTAGAAATGCCAAATATCTGGCTGTGACCTGACATGTTTGTATATCCAGTTATGCATTATTTTTCTTTGGACTGACTGTGAATGTAAAGAATGATCATGGTTCATCACACAGTCAGCCAGATGTTATTATCCGAACTTCTGTCATTAACTGATGTGGGTGTTAAATGAATCATGCCCAATTTTATGACTTTTTTGCCCCAGTCATGAAGCAAATAACTATGGTCAATAAGTGAACGATGCAGTTGTTAAGCAAATCCAGCTTCCCTTATTGCCTTTGTTTGTCTGAAACCCCTTGGGAAGGTTGCAAAAGGTTATATGACTCTAGTGCCGTGATAGCGAACCTATGGCATGTGTGTCAGAGGTGGAATACAGAGCCCTCTCTGGTGGCACGCACGCCATCACCCCAGATCAGATCTCCGTGTTGTTTCTTCCATGAGCTTCTGTTTCCCTGCAAACGACGAAACAGCAGCTCATGAAAGAAAAAGATCTTGCTGCGCTACCAGTGTTGGGATGCCCTGCCTCCCACTGGCCAGCTGGTCTTCAGGTCTCTGCTGCGCATGTCCACACATGTGCTTGGGTGCTTGGCAACCACTTACATTTTTGATGGCTGCAGCATCTTGCATGTTACATGGACATGATCATGATTCGCAACCTTCCCAGGCCTTGATGTCTGGCTCTCTTTAGCAAAGTAGAAGATAATAGCACTATAGCTTCAACTTTTTACCTCCACACAATACTATATACTAGTGATGGCTAACCTTTTTGCCATTGCATGCCAAAAGTGGGGGGAGTGCAGGGGGGGGTCATATGCACGCATGCCCACACCCATAATTCAATGCCCCACCTTGCTCCTCTGCAGATGAGTGTGCAACCCTCCCATACTCCCCCCATTTTTGGCACACGATTGCATGGTGGGCCCAGTAGGCCCATTTTTCGCCCTCCCCAGGTTCCAGAGGCTTTCTAGGAGCCTGGGGAGGGCAAAAACAGCCATTATTCCCCACCCCTGAAGTCCCCCTGGAGGCCCAAAAATCAGCTGGACCTGAGCTAGGGCAACACTTGCGTGCCCACAGATATGGCTCTATGTACAACCTGTGGCACATGTGCCATAGGTTTGCCATCACGACCCTATCCCATTCCAGACAAATGGTTGTCAAATTTCCTCTTAATAACCTCCAATGACTGTGCACCCACAACTTCTGAAGGCAAGCCATTCCACTGATTAATTGTTCTCGCCATTAGGAAATTTCTCCTTAGCTCTAGGTTGCTTCTCTCCTTGATTAGTTTCCATCCATTGTTTCTTGTCTTGCCTTCTGGTTCTTTGGAAAATAGGGTGACCCCCTCACCTTTGTGGTAGCCCCTCAAACATTGGAACACTGCTATGATGTCTCCCCTAGTCCTTCTTTTCACTAGATTAGACATACCCAATTCTTGCAACTGTTCTTCATACTTTACTTTACTTTATTGATTAGCCCTTGGGCCATATAAAAGTGCAGAGTTCCAGACACAAATTATTACTACAATCTGATAAAAACAATTTAAAATGGAATTGGATAAAATACAATTTAGAATGAAATTGGAATAGAATGTAAAATGATAGCTTTGATTATCCTATAGGCCATATCAAAGCACAAGGTGCAAACACATATCGCCAATAAAATCGTATACAAACAATTTAGAATAAGAGTAGGGTAAAATACAATAGTTATAGGATAAGATACAATAGAATATAAAATAGAATAAAATGATATTCCGGTGTCACCCTTGCAATCTACCCCAATCAGTCCCACGTATGCAGATCTAAACCGAACCATTTTCTTTAAGTACTGTGCTGTGTTAAATGTTATTTTCAGGTTCTGGCCACACATAAAGTAAGTTGTTTTGATATGGGGATCCGAATGGGGTTCTTCATAAGTTTTAGCCAGCTCCCTAATCAACCTACTAGACATCATACTACACATGCTAGTAATATATGTGGCTTACATATTACACAGGATTAGGGTGATATGGAGGGGGTATCATGCATCCCATAAAAATTCTAGCAAGTATGATTATAGCATTACACAATAGTAACAGTCAACCAAGTTTAAACCATGTAAATCAAATTGATGTGAAGGGTATAGTTATTTGAGTGACTACCTTTCTCTCCTAACATCTGCCCAGTTGATTCAGTCTAGCAAAGTTGATACATTCAGTGTGTCTTTGATTAAACAATGCCATTTATGGGGACTTCAGAAATGCTTCTTGTCAATAGCAGAACTGCTCTCTGGAATGAGAGTTCACATGAGATCTTGCTGGCCCCAACCTGCTGGTGTTTCAAAGGGCTTTGAAGATGTTACTATTTACTCAGGTCTTTGACAAAGAAGATGGAAGCATCATTTTAAGATGTATGGATCCATTTTTGCTGCTACTTGGTTTGTTTGATTTTTGTCCACCTTTTATTCTTGTGCACCATTATACAGGTAATCCCTGGATTACAAGTGTTCCCTTAGCAAATGTTCAAAGTCATGCGATAAGCACCCCCTAGTACGAACAAGTCCGGAAACTAGGAATGTTGCAGCACCACAGCAGTTGTTCTCTCTTATGAACAACCACAGAGACTCACAACATTCATCCTGCCTATTCCCCTCCACTCTGCACTTTGTGTTTTGGCCTGTGCAGGCCTTGCCCAGCACTTAGCTGGCCAAAATGGAGCTTTGAACCTCCGTTTTGGCCTGCAAAGTGCCGTGTGAGGCCTCTGCACACCAAAATGGAGTGCATACCAAAATGGAGCTCCATTTTTGCTAGCAAAGTGCCAGGCAAGGCCTGGGCACACAAAAACAGAGGGGCGTGTGCAGCTGAGAGGCTGGAGAGGAGATAGCTTGCTAGATCTTCACATGGTAAATGACCCAGTGTGGGAGGTTGGGAGGGAAGCAATTGTGGGGATCATGAGGTATTTCAGTGGGTTGGGGAGGCCTTGGGTGGTCTTAAGCAGATGGCCTGTTCCATCACTAGGCCCCCTATGGCCTTCCTTACCCTGAAATACCTTGTGAACTTAATGAGCCACTCATTCAATTAACAAATGTGTAGGCAAAAGGAGGGAGTGATTGGATTTAAGGTACGAGATTCACTCCCATGAATCCTTTGGTTATGAATGGAATGGGCAGGCTCCATTCCATTTGTAACTCAAGGACTACCTGTATTGTTTTATCAGTTTTTTTATGTTTAACTTGTGAGTTGCAGAGAGTCATTGAAATTTTTGTGGGTATGCATGTAATAAATAACAATAATATCTAAGAGGTATCCATTCTTATCAGCACAAGACTGACCCAGTCTTGGAATGGTTCCTGTCAACAAATAATGTTTTTAGAGAATATTGTATTGATAAGATTTACTGGCCAACACAAACGTATATTGTCATTCTTCTGCCGTTAGCAACTCATTGAAAGCCTTTTATCAATTAGTTTACTTTTCACCAAATTTAGGATACTTTTCTCCAATCCAATCAAACATCTCCAGCCAGAGCTCTATTTTAGGATCTCCCTAGATGCATAGCATTAGTCTTTAATTTTCACCAGAACTGGACATTCCCACTGAATGCCTGAGTCAACTATTATATAATAATTATTTTACAATATATTACAATTATTCTTGGTGAGTGGACAGGGGCAGTGGTGAAATTCAATTTTTTTTACTCTCAGTTCTATGGGTGTGGCTTGGTGGGTGTTGCAGGGGAAGGATACTGCAAAATCTCTATTCCCACCACACTCCAGGGAAAGGATACTGCAAAATCTCCATTCTCTCTCCACTCCTGAGGGAAGAATATTGCAAAATCTCAATTTCCACCCTACTCTGGGGCCAGCCAGAGGTGGTATTTACCGGTTCTCTGAACTACTCAAAATTTCCGCTACCGGTTCTCCAGAATGTGTCAGAACCTGCTGAATTTCACCCCTGGCCAGGGTGGGGGAGAGAATCCTACATTTCTCACTGTTTATGTTTTTTTATACAAGCAGCTCTTAAATGGATTGAAAGTAAGCTGATTGTACGGCTGGTTTTGAATGAATTGGAGTCTTGTCCATGAAAACATCCACTGTGCGAGATAAAATGACACATAATCATGGAAGATAAAAACTATACAACCATAGAATCTATTAGTTGAGAAGCTGGAGAATTTCTGAGCTATTTCAATAAATATTCCTAATTTGATATATCTATTATTCAATTTCTGTCATTTAATTAATGAAGCATATCCCATTATATCTGAAGGATAAGAAAGCCTTCATATAAAGAATTTTTTAATATTATATTTAGTTTTTGAATAAACGAGGAATACCAAATGGCCATATCTGAGCTTGGATTTGCTATTCAGTCAGAAGTGGGTGGAGGATGACATTCTGCTGGAGATATATTCTGTTGGTGTATCTTCTATCAGAGTTTGGCCTCACAATGGGGAAATCATGTCAGATATAACAGCTGATTCCTTCCAAAGCTGGAAGTTTCAAACTAGAAGACTTTGAAAGGAGTTTGAGCAAGGTTAGACAGTAGATATGCTAGAAAGCTTTGAAGATATAAAGATACAAAGAACACAGTGTTTCATTCCTCCAACAAAAATGGAGCCTAGAAAATATTAAAAACTTGCCACTTAGATGGACTTCAGCCAGCAGGGCACAGTTCTTCAAGCACTCTGTCATATCATATCAACCTTGCTTAGATAGGGAATATCCCAAATCCTTCTGATCTTTTCATTTAGAAAATAAGAATATTAGATGAGATAATATAAAGTTCCTGAACTAGAATTTTGAATGGTCTTGCCGTATTGGACTGTTATCTTGGATATCACTTTTTCTTGTAGTGATACTGAATTCTTGTGTCTCACATTTAAAATCTTATAAATAGCAATAGAACTTAGAATTATATACCACTTCATAGTGCTTTTACAGCCCTCTTTAAGCAGTTTACAGAGTTAGCATATTGCTCCCAACAATCTGGGTCCTCATTTTACCCACCTCAGAAGGATGGAAGGCTGAGTCAACCCTGAGCCGGTGAGATTCAGTCTGCTGAACTGCAGCTAGCAGTCAACTGAAGTAGCCTGCAGTACTGCACTCTAACCACTGTGCCACCTGTTCTATAAAAATAGAATTACCGTATTATCAGTTAGCATTCTTAAAAGCTATATCTGATAATGTACTTAAAAACATATGACAAGCAGTTGGTACTGGCTTAGTCGAAGTATACTGTTTCTAAGATAGTGTCTGGTGTTTGCCAATCAGAGATACTCCCCTTCAAAATTCATATGCATATAGATAAAAATTTAACAATGATTCAAATCAGAATCTTTGAAAGGTTAACTCAGTTCTGCTGAGCCAATATGCAAGTAAACAAGAATAGAGCAGCTCTCTCTGTTTTTTTAATACACATCTGCATAGGGCACTTCAATAATTCCATTATCCTCTCTAAATTCACAAATAGCAGGTTGTAGCTTTTCATTACACAGTTCTCCTGTTTTAATTGATAAACACATTTTTATCCCAGTTCCATGAAATAATAACATGAAAAGAACAATGTTGAGGAGAGGAAGAGAAGGTCCTAACATGCTGAAATCATCACTACGATAATTGGCAGCATCAATAGTCACAAATACAAAGGTCCAAATGAGTCTTTTAAGAAGTAAAATATGTTCTTTCAAGACACTTCCTTTCATTATCCATAATTAAGGGTAAGAAAACAAGCTTCCTTCATGGCAACTGTCACTTTCAAAGGTTACTATGACATTTCAAAAATATTCTGCTGCACATATGACTGAACTACGTCTCTTCCTTTGCTTTTGCTTTATCTACAACACCAAGTCCTTTGGAATGGAACTGACATTTTACATGGTAAAACAGGTTTCTTTTTTTCTTTTTGTTGTTAATTAAATGGGGGAAATAATTGTGTTGAGTTGGAATATTTAATAAAGTAAAAAGCAAACATGACAGAGTGCTTGCAATCAGTGTATCAAGAATCCAACTGCAGCAATAGAATTGTTAACATTGCCAGGTGGTGAAGAAAATGCTCTTATTGTTGCAAATTGGAGTAGGGAAGGAGAAATTACACATGAAAGAGAATAAAATATAGAGAAAGATATATGACTGGTGGAACTTTGTCATGGTTTTATTGCTTTTATTGATCATCTGATGTTCTTACTCCTTAGGAATTTTGTGAGCAGTTAAACTGAAAGACATGACAAATATAAATGAAAAATAATTACATATCTGAACAACTGTGGTTTAAAAAGGAGTGGCTGAGACTGCTTCTGTATGAATCTGTTTGCTTTATTCATCATTCAGAACAGTCACATCTTGAGAATTCAAAAGTCCTGAAGAATGATGTTCAGATTCGATTAGAAGCAGCCTGAACAAACATTTGACATGTCTCCTCCCTTATGTATATCATGATCAGTGGTGAAATTCAAATTTTTTTACTACTGGTTCTGTGGGCATGGCTTGGTGGGCGTGGTGTGGTGGGTGTGGGTTTGGTGACTGTGGCAGGGGAAGGCTACTGCAAAATCCCCATTCCCTCCCACTCCAGAGGAAGGTACTGCAAAATTCCCATCCACCACTCCTGGGGGAAGGATATTGCAAAATCTCCATTCCCACCCCACTCTGGGGCCAGCCAGAGATGTCATTTGCCGGTTCTCCAAAGTACTCAAAATTTCCGCTACCAGTTCTCTAAACTGCTCAAAATTTCCACTACCAGTTCTCCAAACTGCTCAAAATTTCCACTACTGGTTCTCCAGAACTAGCAGAACCTGCTGGATTTCACCCGTGATCATGATCCCATGGTTTATATACAACCTCATGAAAAAAAATTACGATGTCTATATTTCTGAAATTAGATTATGGTCTACCCTTGGCTTTTTATATACTACCTTCAAGTATGCTATAATTTTTCCTTTAGAGAGCCCACAGGATGTGTATCATTTTTTTTTTAAAAAAAGCAAGATATGCAGTGTCATGATTAAAGAGACTTTTTAAAAAATATTTCCAGCACAGAAGCTATAAACCTAGAAGCAATGTGCATGTCACATTAAATATGCCAAGAGTAACAGGTCATCTAAGAAGATACCAGAATCAAATTGGCTTTTTAAATAATTTCCCCTTCAGATGCTAAATCCGTCAAAGAATCAACGATGAGTTTCTCAAGTGATGGAGTGGTCCAAGAAGGTCAAGCACTTCTCCCAGAATGATAAACATTCTTCCAATTTCCTTCTTACCTACATAACTCTCTGATCTAAAAGGTTAGGTGCCTTTCAGGGTACTGTTTGATCTTTTACAGACCTCGAGAGAACCTTCTATCTTCTTTTTTGCAAGATTTGGGGGAGATGTGTTGTGTCAATCTTTGATTATTGAAAGTTGAGCTAAAACTTCTGCTGCATAGCCAAGACAAAATCCATAACTAAATCCAGGCTAAACTTTCCCTCTGTTTCTTTGGTGCTTCACTGACCGTTGTGGGAGAAGGAGGACTGGAGAGCAGAACACTAAATACATTGAAATATAAGCAATTAATATTTGCCCAGAGTTTTAGAGAGACTGAAAGACTGGAAGAAATATTTCACAATTGCTCAAAGAATTTTAGACTTGGAAAAGGACATTTAGTCCATTGGTTTTAAATTCTTTAATCAGTAGAAATCAATATATTCAAAAAAGGAGGTCTAGCATCCTCTTGAATATATCCAATAAAAGGGTAATGGGATTCATTGTCAGAATAGAAACTGATTGTCTAGTAATTTCAATTCTAATCCTTTTATTCCAGGTGCTTTTTCAAGAGGCAACTGGACTTTCTGGT
>JANHFK010003067.1:59995-72576 GCA_036250565.1 Sibynophis collaris | reverse complement strand
AAGAAAGATTGTTGCTTCTTTTTACAATGTATTTAAAATGTTACTATTGAGGAGATGTCTGAAACAATGTATAAAAAAATGATTTTCTCATTATATCGCAGAATGTATTGCCTTCAAGGCAGATTGTTTTTTTCTTTTAAAATGATTATTTGATTCCCCCCCTTTTTAAATCAATAAAACTTTTTTCAAAAAAAAAAGATGCAAATCAATTAAACCAATGAAATTTAGGTAAACAATGGCAAATTTCACATTAAAATTAAAGGTTATATTTCAAATATGAATTTCTGGCAATTTTCCTCCATTTATTAATGCCTTTTTTTTCCAGGTCTACCCTATTTCCCTGAAAATAAGACATCCCCTGATAATAAGCACAATCGGGGTTTTGAGAGCATTCACTAAAATAAGCCTCCCCCTGAAAATAAACCCTCCCTGAAAATAAGCTCTCTCCCAAAAATTTTAAATGCATGCACAGCTGGTCTCCACCATTTCCTCTTCCTTAGGGAGACAGAGCTGGAAATCAGGTAAGATGGCAAGATGAGTTCCACATATGCCAAAACAATAAGTCGTCCCCGGAAATAAGGCCAAGCACTTATTTTGGGGTTCAAAAATATATAAGACAAAGTCTTATTTTCAAGAAAACACAGTATTAATGAACCTCTATTAAAAGCAAGCAGGCAGGGAAAATTAACCTATGGTCACGCTATTTGGCATTAAAGTTATGCTCTGCATATCAGCCTTTCTCAAACTGATATTCTGCAGATAGCATGAGACAATTAATCTGAGAACTTCAAATGGAGCAAAATTATTTCTTTCCCCCCATTATCCACGTTGTTTGGCAATACGGGGAACTGTCAGTATTGTTTGGAGACCACTTACTTGGGTAAGGCTGCAATATACTTGTACAAGATTATCTCACATGGCTCAAATTAAATAGGTGTCCTGATGCTCCATTTTTTCCCTTGTTTTCTGTACATTTTCTCACTCACAACAAAAGTATGAACTTAACTAGTGATACAAAGAATTCATCTTCCTATAAAACCGTAATGTTTTAGATTCTGGCATTTACCTTATTGGGCCTGCAGCAGAATCAGGATCTCGTGCCATGACTGTGCCTATGATGGTGCCCACCTCAATATCTTCATGTATTTCAAAAAGATATGAAGATCTGCTAAATATAGGAGGTTCATCCACATCTTCCACAGATATTTTCACAGTAGTCGCATCTTTAAAAGGTCCAAGGTAATAAAAGCGGGGGTCGACGTACAGATTCTCTGCCTCTATTTTCAATGTATATAGCCTTCGATTCTCATAATCCAATGGCTGTATTAAAAGTAAATGAATAAATAAATAGAGTTATTAACACAACGACACAGAAGTATCTCAGGTATCAAAATGACACACAGTTTAAAAAAGAAGTGTGAAAAGTATATCAAGCCCTGTTTCCATTCATTTAAGGCCAGTTGTGTGCTGGTTCTGTAGATAAAACAGAAACTATTGTAACTTCTTACATTTTCTTATGGTAGTTTTTTTTTATAAAGTAAACATGTTATATTCCAAGTTATATTATGCAGTCTGTGAACCACTACTTTTAATAATGGAGCCAATGCAACTTTTCTCACGGCAGTAAGGAATAATGAATTTGCAGAAAAGAAGTACCAATATATAGTTACCTAGTTTCTAAGTAGATGAACAAATTATACCAAAACAGATTTCATTCTCCAAAGTACAATGAATGTGCCTTTAAATAAAGACAAAGTTCAGACTGACTTTAGGTGACAAATCCTTTACTTAACAGATTTCACATACAATGAATTTTGTAATAGTTTTTTAAAAAAATATAAAATACACAAGCCCAATTAATCACTTTTTAAAAATGAAAATATAATAAAACTTGGGATTAGAATTTATATGCTGTATGATAGTATGTGTGTGTAAATGGACATGTCTATGTGTTTGTATATATATTACAGGAAAAAAAATCTATTTTATGATTTCATTTTGACTTTTAAGGAGTGAAAAATCAATGAGAAAGTATAGTCAAAAAATGAACCCAGAATCTCTTTAATGAAGACCTTTGAATCTATTTCAACGTAAATAAAACACACAAAAGAGGCAACAATGTGCTTAAATCTTCTGATTTACTCAGAAGTAATATTATATTGGAGATAAATATTGCTTTCCCATATTATCTTGCCATTATTATCTCCTCCTTGCCATTTTAATGTAATTTTCTAGGACACTCTTATCCTGAATTGTAATTAATATATCTCAAATAAATTGAGGTTTTAGATTGGTGTAGTGTTACACACTGCAGAGCAATAATATGAATTCCAGGCATTGAAGGGAAGCCATCAAAGAAGACATCTGATTGGATGCCAAAAAAGTCATCCAATATAATTCCAGTTGACCTGTTTGAGATACTTCAGTAATTGCTTGGTTTTGAACAAACAACCAGCATACGTCCTTTAAGAAGCAAGATAATTTTCCTAAATGTTTTGTGTTTGATGTTACAGCTGGCAACTAAGCTAAGGTTCTAATGTCTGCTGGTTAACTAGTAATTAATTTAATGTCCTTCTCTGAAGACTTTATAGAAGATGCAAAGACTAGGTGCTTCTGAACATCATTTGGTGACTTTTTCATCACCGCTATTTGGTCGATACATCATTATCAGATTAAAAGCAAAGTGGCATCAATTTTGTTTTTGATAGGGAGATGCGGGCCACATTTTTAAAATTATACTTTGTAGGGATCAATCTGATGAGAATGGATAAATATTTAGAAAATGTTGCATTCCTCCTTATGATAATTCATGCCATGGCTAACTCATGAATGGACTGCTGCGATGACTCTACATGAGGCTGCCCTTGAAGATCATTCACAAGCCACAGTTGGCACAAAATGCAGTAGGGCAAGCAATATTGGACACTTCACAGTATTCCCTGTTGTTACTTGGGCTGTACCGATTGTCAGGAAGCTTCCAGGTGCAATTCAAATCCATCTCCAATTGTTTTGGCCTACCAGGTTGGTTTGGATGAGTGATAGAGCTCCAGTTCCTTTCAATTGAATGCTGCATCTTACAGAAATCAGAAAGTTTGCCTTTTCTTTCTTGTCCCCACCCTCTGGAACAGCATTCCCCCCCCAAAAAAAAAATATTTGGAGGGTACCCAGTCTTCTGAGATTCTGGAAAATCTTTACAATCTGGCGCTGTTCCCAAAGCAGGGGTTAATGTAAGTGTGATTTATTGGATGAGCCTTTGTTGTATTATATCTTATATTCTTTGCACTATTTGTAGTTTTAATTGTTTTACGCTGGATTGCCTGTTTTTCTGCATTTTAATTGACTTTGTTTTTTTATGGATTCCAAATTAATTTGAATTGAATAATTAAATTAAATTATTATAACTGAGAGGCATATAATCTCAACATTGTATACTTTTCTTTATACCAAATATATTAGTAGAACTTCTAAACACCCATCCAAAATTATTGCTGTTTCAAAAACAAGGACATGTTATTTTTTTGTAAAATCTTTTTGCATGTTATTGTATAGTTGATAATTCTGATGAAATCATATACTGTCAGTATATCCAAAGAATATCCCAATAAATTTGTCAATTACTGTACTTTTTAGAAAATATCCCATTTTAACAAACAAATCATAATTCTTTCTTCCTTCCTAATCAATGATATGATACAAAAATAAATATCAATAATCAGCAATGGAAAAGAGTTTTAGTTGTAGCTTTTTATCCATACTATTATTAACAAATAGTGTTAACAATACATGCACCAAGTTGTTCTATATAAAGAGGAGTGTGAATTACAACAATACCAAATTGTGGGTATTTTCATGTTATTTCTTTATTTGTTTTGCAAGGACTGAATCAATGGTGAAATCCATCCGATTCTATCCGGCTTGTGGAAACCGGTAGCTCAGGTGGCAGGAGGCTCCACCCACAAGCTGGGATGTCATTATGTCCAATTTTTTATCCTCTGCACATGCACAGAAGAGACGCCCACATGCTCCTGTTCCCAAACAGGTAGCGAAGGTAAGTGAATTTCACCCCTGGACTGAATGATTAGTAGTTCCAAGCACACAATGCATCAAATTGAAAAATATGCACCTTTCGTACTGTTATAATGCCTTCCTGTGTGTCCTTTTGTGTTACAACATCAAACATGTCTCTTCCATCACCATCAATAATTCGGTATTCAAGTTCTGCGTTTCTCCCAATGTCAGCATCAGAGGCTTTAATGCTTCCAATGGCAGTGCCAACTGGAGAAGATTCTGGAATGCGTAGGTGGACTGAACCTGCAAAGAAGAAGAATCAAAAATATGTAAAAAAATGATGAATAGAATAGAAAAGAATAGAATAGAATAGAATAGAATAGAATAGAATAGAATAGAATAGAATGTGGCAAAGTGTGATTGGACACATGAGGAATTTGTCTTCAGTACATAAGCTCTCAGTGTACATAAAAAATACATAAAAATACATTCATCAAGAATAATAAAATACAACATTTAGTTATAGTCATAAGACACTAAATAAGCAATCAAAGACCCTGGTATGATAGCTTTGACCAAGAAACTTATGAATTGTTTTTTAAATAAATGAGACAGAGGAAAATTTTAGATTAAAATCCAAGAGCATCAGGTTTCTACTTAATTACAGAGTCACTGCTTTCAAATGGACTCTTCCAAAAGCAAGCTTGCACTTGGCTAGCTAAATATAGTCTGCTAATCCTATTGGAAAGTCTAAGAACTTGTTTTCCCAGCATTTCAAATTGTGTTATGATGAAACATTATTCCGTAGATCCATTCCCCCCACCCACACACTAATCATTGCATTGTTCAAATTACTTAAAAAGAAAAGGAAATTTCCAAGAAAGGCCTCTGGAGTTGACTGAAAGACTCTTAGTGCCTACCTTACTTATGCAGTGATCAAGAAACACATCCTGTCTCTCCCAATATTTTTCTGTCTAATTGATCAGAAGCTCATGACAGCCTCATCTGTGCTTTCTTGCAGGCTACTATAGCTAGTGACTACTATGCATCTATACAATTGGCAATTAAGAAGGCCAATGCACACTCTATTGGCTACATAGGAGATGAAAAAAATGAGAGGTTACTAGAACGTGAAAGAAAACACCAAAAATCTACTGATACATAAAAACTGATCCTTCCAGATAGAGCCAAATCCTTCTTTTAAAAAGTTAAAAAAGAGGAAACAAGTTTTTTGCCTATTCCAAGAGCATTTTTTTTGGTTCAGGAAGCACAGGGAGTTTGCAATATGATTGGGGAGATGTGTAAGAGCAGAACTAAAAAGTAACAAAGCACAGCATCTTTGAGTACTTTGCAATAATAAGATTAACCCAGTGGTGAAATCCCCCCGGTTATATCTGGTTCTCCGAACTGGTAGCACTGGCAGCGGGAGGCTCCACCCACCTGCCAGGACGTCATTACATCCCATTTTTTAACCATCTGCGCATGTGCAGAAGAGGTGCGCACAGGAGCACACCTGAGCTGATAGCTGGTGAAATCCCCCCTCCCCCAAATCACCCGAGAAATTCTAAAGCAGTGATAAAAGAAAATGTATTTTAGGTGAAAGAAACTGGAGAACATATTTTTGCATACCATTAGATTTTCATCAAGTACCTAACCAGCCACAATACAACACTGCTTGTCAGGTTAAAGAAAAAAAGTGAAGAAATTAAGTAGGCATTTACAATAATGCTAAGTGCAATTTCACTAAAGGGCATTTTAAGCATAGACTCAGGTGAATACTAATAATCATTTGCAAATAAATAAGTAAAATACTAAAGAGAAAGTAAAGTAGCAATGCAATCTAATATATTTAGAGGAGACTGTATATCTGCAAATAGATAATGGTAGAATTCTTAAAGATCACTATGAAGACTCTTTGGTACAACCACCTTGTAAGAGACTCTGCAGCTTTAGTTGTGCTCATTTTAATTTTTGACTGCAAAAGGATAAGCAAACTTCAATAATTTTTCCCAACTTGTGTCTGGGGGGCGGGGGGGGGAGGTATTGTAATTACGAAAATAAGCAGCATCCCATTCAGTTTTGAGTAACCATAATTCAAGTGGACAATAGCTTCCACTTGAATAAGTCCTTTCTGAAATAGGGGCAAACCACCTACTACTAGTAGTACTACTACCATTTGCAATAACCTATTCTGGCACTTAAGTGCAATCCTCATAAGCTTCAGCTAAAAAAAATAAATAAAATATTAAAATCAAATTCAAGTATTTCAATCGTTTTGCAAGTGCCACCAATTTTTACAGGAGATGATTTGATCTAGATTTTGCAAGTCTCTTTTCCAACATCCCCACGGTTCCTTGAAGTACTTAAGTGCTTGCAGTAAGAAGGTGAGGTGAAGAAGGAACTGCATTCCTATCCCTGATACTGAAAACTTGCTTTTTAAAAAAACACATCACTGCAAGAGTTTGTAGGAATTCAGGCAAATTAATAGGGTCTGCAGAATCATAAAATATTGCTCTTGGGCATTTCTCTTTCATTACTGCACAATTTGTACTGGACTTGTTTTTGATGGAGTCATGCCTCAATTTGCGGTATTTGATGGTTTCTCTTGTGTAGCATGTGTTGTACAAAAAAAGCCAAGTTTCTCTGTGTGGGCTTCTGCCTCTCCTGGCACAGGCAAACTGAACAGTAACATCTCCATCTGTATTTCTTGTAGCAATAGCCTCAAGTGAGTGTAAATCTGGTGAAAATGTTTATTTTGAAAAAGGAAAACCAGTAGAAGCCAATTTGCTGAAAATCTATGTACTCCGGTAATGTTTAGTTTCCAGGCAAGACATGAACAAAGGATTTTGTTATTATTGTTGTTTTTTTTAAAAATAGTTCAGCTTCTTAAAAGAAATTTGTAACATACTGAGGCTAGGTCAGAAGAGAAATACTGAGAGAGAACTGTGTGTGTGAGAGAAAATTTCTAACACCCCTTTCTTTGTATGTTATTTCCCTCTTCCTTTTTTGTGCCTCATTAGACCATAAACAAGCAGGGCACCTAGATTTTTGAGGTAAGTTATAAATTACCATTATTATTCTTTATTTGCACTTTGCCTCCAGGAGCTAAAAAGCTCTGGAAGCCTGGAAGTAATATAAAATCACAATCAATCATTTTTATAAGTCTAGCAGTTTCTATAGCGCTGCCAAATTGCACGCCTCTTCTCAACTCACTTGAAGTGAATAGGTTTCATTTTGTGACTTTTAAAAGAAATCCAGAATAGAGAAGAGGAAACTGCTCCTGCTGGTTTTCAAAAGTATTTGTAATTTGTGAGGGTTGAAGCTGGCAATGTTTGAAAGATACCAAAGCCAGCTTTCCTCTAGCTTCTATCTTAACCTCTCTCACACAAAGTCAATGGAAACACCATAATCCCCTGGTGAAATGCCAAGGAAACTATCCATCCTTGCTTCCACTTTGAGAAAGAAGAATGCAATCACAGTTATAAAAGAATTTTGATAAAGACACAGAGTGCCATTTCATGACTCTCTGGTAAGAAAAAAATGTGCTTTATTATTTCCTGTCTCGTAAGAAATCTCTTTGGATTGAATTTATATTTTTCCCATTGGAAGAGCCAGGAACTGTAGTTGTCAGGGATAAGAAGGGGTGTAATTAAAACCAAGGGCTCATTTCAAGCAGATTTGATTTACCTCTATTTGACACAAGGGAGTAAGGAAATCTGATCAATACCAATACTACATTCAATTCTGCTGTTTTCAGGCAATTTTTCAGCATCTCTCTTTAAAAAAAAATACCATTGGAAACTTGAAAGTTTACAAGATTGATACTATATGGAACAAAACTGTGACTGAATCTAGATGTTCTGCTTCAGATACCATGAATCCTTTTCCCAGAACGTAATAAGGAAAACAGGTCATAAAGAGGACTTGTAGCATCCCAGACAATACTGTGGACCCTACTCAAGCATCACTTATATGCTATGTACAGCTATATATAGATTCTGTAAATGTTTTTTCCTGTAAATTACTTACTATTCTGCATCATTTAAACAGCTACTCTTGCTGCTTTTTTTTCTGTGAAAGTTCCTAGGGTGTTAGAAAAATGTATTTAATGTGTGTGTCTGTGTATAATACATTAAATACATTTCTGTAACACTATGTGCTTCTTTGCTGAAAAAGGCTACTTAACCCTGTCTTAAAGATTCACACCACTATTTTCATGAGCTAAGATTCATTTCTTCAGACATAGAAAATATTAATTCGCTTAAAACTGTAAGGCAGTCTGTTTTATTCCTGATATTACAGTATAGATGGCATTGTTGATGACATAATTTTCATTTCATACAAATTCTATATTTCAATTTCATTTGCTGGTTACAGCCACTACTTTTAAATATATCTGCAATATAAAATAATATTTCTGGCATTTGTTCAAATGGCTCTCCTTTGCTAAAACCTATGCTAGTGGGTGGCAAACCTTTTACTCACCGAGTGCCAAACAGGTATGTGCTTTGCTTACACACAACTCCCCCCCGTAGGCTCCGCACAGCTTTTACGTGGCTCCCCCCATGCACTGCATGCACAATCGCACCATCTGCGCATGTCCACAGCTTTTGTGCATGCAATGCATGCATTCGAACACCATCTGTGCTGCATGCAGGTACTCATGTGTGCGCAAACACATGCGCATGCACAGGAGAGCGCCAAAGACCAGCTAGGTCTCTGGAATTGTGTGCATGTGCACTGGAAGCCCCAGTTGGGCCATGCACGCATGCACAGCTGCAGGTGAGTTAGGTGACAGCTCGCATGCCTGGAAAGATGGTTCTGCCTGCCACCTTGGGCATGTGTGCCATAGGTTCGCCATCACGGACCTATGGTATATTAGTCTTTAGCACCTGAAATAAAAATCACAGGTGGAAATAACATGTATCATTTTTGACAAATTACAAACTTACAAATTACAAAACCAAAATATAATCCAGGTTGCTAAGATTTTTTTAAAAAAGGTTGTCAGAAATGAAATGAAATGACAGCTTCAGTAAAACTGTAGTGAACTCTCTAAGAAACTTTTATCATGGAGAGGACACACAGTAGAAAACAGAAAAGACATGTCTTCTCTTCTATCTGAAAGAATTGAGCTGATATATGATGACTTGATAACTAGGTATGGAGAGCAACTGAGCCTTCAAAGAGCAATATCCCAACCTTCACAGTACTTTATATTGCAAAACCTATGCTTTTTATTCAGTACTTTATGGACATGAAAATTGGTGAAAAAGTTCAAGGGAATGTTAGGCCCAGATTTCTTCTAAAATAAATTGACCTGCTCAATGTTCCCTTTCCCCAAATATTCCCTTTTCAAAATGACTGTATTTCAGAGAAATATGACTTCATTCTCTAGTGTCCATTTTCAAAATGGGTAATTTTAAAATTCAGGTAAATATTATGTAATTGTAATTTCCATTTCAGTGGTTTTCTTAATGTCTCTTAAGGAATGTGCAATGCATGAATTACCATGCAACGATTTGCACAATGTTCTCGAACTGGTTTGGAATACTGCTGACAACAAACTTACAGGGTTTTTTTTTCCCCTCATATGATTTTGTGAAGAAAAACACAGAAAGATCACTATAAATATTTTCAGTGGGGAAAGAACTTCTTCAAATCTCAGAGAGGAATCATGGATAGAAGAATCATGGATTTATTGAATAAAGCTATGCTTTATTCAGCAAGAATCTTCTTCCTGAAATTTAGTTCCTCTGCTGTCAAAAATAGGCACAGCTGGTAACCAGTAAGAAGCCTTTTTCATATATAATGCTTCCTGATGCTGGTAATAGGATATTACATCATTTGAATAGCACTATAAGGTGGGAAGATGATACTCCCACTGGGAAATCTTATGGGTTGCCAATTCCAGTTACAGTCAAGTTAAGTTGCTCTTCAGGAAGCTCCCTCCCACTCCTGACAATTCTGGGAATATTTCTGACTCCATAGGAAGATATTTAAAATATTCTCCGCTCCACTTTGCAGAAGGAAAATGGAGCTATGAAAACAGAGGCATTTTACATAGAACCATACTGATATCATGCAGGTGCTATCCTGTTATTCTCTATAAATTAAGCATACACTGTTAAAAACAACTTTCTCATACTAGATCTATCTTGACTAGGAATGTTGAAGGTTGGTATCCAACACTTCTAGAAGGTATCAAATTGCAGAAGGATTATAAAACGAATATCAAAATACTTGAGAAGGGAGGGGAGTTCAACCTAAACACTTCTGATACTATGGTTACTAGAATTCTGCAGTAAACAAAAGAACAAAAAAATAATATTATGCAGGTATTAGAGCACTTAACTAAACCTTGAGCACACAATAGATTTTCCATGAAAGTATGTTTCTCTGGCATATCTCATGGGGTTGTTGAGAGGATAAAAAAAAAAGACAGGAAGAATGGGTATATAAAAAATTAATTTTAAATTTTTAGTGCTGGAAATGTCTCCAGCAAAAAAATACTTGACATGTTTTTTAATCAGAACACGTGGCACTGATCTAATGTGTTCACCAGGCTTCAGAAACGTGCCCATAAGTGTGACTGGTTCTTTGTTATTAATACTAGTACAACCCTAGTCTGATAATAAACTGTGTAAGGTCTTCCAATTTCAGAAGTCCTCTTGATCCATAATCAAATCAGCAAATCAGAGAAGAGATAAGATCCGTTAAGTGTACAGTTTCACATTTGACATGAATGTTATTGATTCCCTTTTAAGAAGGAATCAATAAGGCCTTTAGCACTTACATGAATCAACTCCTTTCACAAGCTCATTCATTCACTTTCTTTTAACATGATATAAGCCTCATTAATAAAGAGACTGTCAGGGGAACTGGGGAGGAAGAATATTTAATTTTAGAAAAATGCCTTGTAGCAAAAAGAGAATTTATCTTACAAAGTTCATATATAACTATAAGATAAAAGTAAACATGCCCTCAAATTGAGCCTGATTTGGCACAATTTACTTTGCAACATTAGAGGAGTGATTCGCCATTGCCATTTTCAATAATATTTTTCCATTTCCCAGTCTAGTTGCTCCTTGGACTAACCAGACCCAGTCCTGTTTAGCTTCTAAGCTCATATATAGATATACACCGTAGTAAAGGTAAAGGAGGAAATTCAAACAAATAGAAGAGATATGTGTGCAGTCCTAACTTCCAGCAGCATCCTGAGATCACAAAACACAGAACCGACCAGCTTTCTGAGACTATGCAAGAAATTCAACCCCCTTTATTATCAGTCAAATGAATTAGTCCAGTGAATGGCAAGTTGCCATAAGGAAGCTATGCAAAGGGACTGGGCTTTTCCAGTCATAACTACTATGAGCAAACAAAGAGAAGGAACACAGAACAGTACATTGCTTAGATCATGACTACAGAGGAAAAGGATCGCCAGAGTTGTCTGGATTGGCCAATTCTCATGATTCAAAGTCATAAGCTTCAACTAAAATAAAAATAAATAAATAAATGAAAATCAAGTCCAAGTACTGCAATAATTTTAATTTATTGCAACTCAAAATAAGTGACAGTACTCCCCATGATAGTAAGTACTGGAAATATTCAAGTGGAGGCCGGACTGCCATCCATCTGGCAGGGGGCATCCACGAGTCGAAGGGCATCAAAAAAAATTCATAACTGTGATACATTCATGCAGATATAGCCTTATCATGTGTGTTATAAATCAAATATGATAGAAGATTGATTGCTTCACCCTCTCTCCTGAGAGACCTATGGAATTCATCTGGGATGCCTGAATTAATAACTTGAATGTGGATTGGACCTGATGGTCCAAATGCCATTTTCCAAGTCTATGGTTTTATTTTTGTTAAAAAAATGTTGTTAAAAACATGCCCTCCTATCTGCCTCTGATTTGTTTTCAAAATGCAATGTAGCAATGCCTTAGCAGCTGCAAAAAGTCTCTCTTGGTAAAGAAGCTGTTGTTAGTTGTTCAAAAATTATGTTTGAGAAACATTGAAAATGGATCTCCAAATACCTTCTTGAATCCTTCCTCCTGCTGCTTGATTTTACAAACTGAATAAGTATAAAGAAATAGAGTAGATGAAGATTAACTCTTTCCAAAACTTTTTCAGCAATTTTGTTTTGGAAACTTTAAGTGCATAACAAGCTCTCTGCTACCCTAAAACGTATTAACTACAAACATGTGGCTTAGTGTTTATGGCTTTTTGAAGATTTCTTTCAATAGCTGATGAATGGGACCTTCCTGTTTCAATCTATAACTCTGAATTGTTGTCATCTTTCAAAATCCCTTGTTTTGCTATAAAAAACATTCATATTTTGGTTTATATTGCTTAAATTATTATATTAACTTCCACACATCAACAAAGAAAGATATGCTCTTGAAACTTTAATTATAGAGTCAAGCTCAGAAGAAATCATTCTTCAATAGCCTACTTTGGTCAGACTGTACCCAGACCAGTGGTGGGTTCCACTTACCTTCACTACCAGTTTGCAATGGGAGCTTGCACATGCTCAGAGAGTCTGTGATGACATCCAGGTGGGTGGAC
>JANHFK010003066.1:21215-34675 GCA_036250565.1 Sibynophis collaris | reverse complement strand
TCTATTCTATTCTATTCTATTCTATTCTATTCTATTCTATTCTATTCCATCCCATCCCATCCCATCCCATCCCATCCTATCATCACAGAAAAGAATTCGTGGCAAAATGCTGGCAGAGACAAATCAGAACTGAGAAATGGAATCAGTTGGGGTTGGAGATGGGCTTTGGATAGTGAGCAGGTAGGTGATGGAGCTGGCAGAGGTAGCTAGCTAGCCTAGAGAGCATGCTAGTCAGCCATCTGAGAATCCATGCCTAGTGGTAGAATTAGCAAATAGCCAGGCAAAAAAGGCAGAAATAGTTAAGTGGTAAAGTAAAATGCCAGTTAAAAGTTTGAGCAAAGCATATGTAAGTATAGGCTTGTGATAGGCTGTCTGGCAGAGGTTGGCACAGAGAAAACGGCATTTAAAGATTTGCTGCCTCTGATTAAAAATAATACATGTTTGAACCCTGCTGATAAGTGTTTGCTGGAACCCATGCACTCACCATGAAGAAGTTCAAACAGCCCCAGGCAAAAGGATTCAGAAAGCAAAAACAAAGCTGAGCTTGTCAACACATTTAGCCAACTGAGAACTGAGAAAGCAAATGAAGCCTAAAGCCTTTGTAGCTTTGCAGCTTTGCATTTGAGGAAACAAAATCTTGGAAATAATTATTTGCAGGTAAGACCGGATCTTAATTGTAAAGCAATATGAATTTGGACACAATAGTTTCATGGTGAATAACCCTGTATTCCTTACTCCTACATCTAAGGGGTTATCTTACAAAAAAAAACCACTTAGGAAACCTTAAAACCTCAGATCTTTGCTGAGAGCCTGAAAATTGCCCCAAGCAAAAGGTTTGATCTAAGACTGAATATTTGGCTTGATCATCCTTGTAATGAGATATTGCTTCTTTGATTAAGCCTACAGGCTCAATGAATAAGGGAGGGAGTTGCTTGGAGCAGATGCACAAAATTGTACAAAATCCAGTTTATTTACACCCGCTCACTCATAACCACACACACACCAGCAGCAAGAGTACTTGAAACAGAGTAGGGAAGAGCATTCAATCTTTGTGGAAGTCCAGTTTAGTCATTCCCAGTTCATCTTCCAGAGGCTCATTGATTCCATCACTTCAGATGCCAAGAACATTGGATAAGTGGCCATAATCTCACCACCTTTGTTGAACGTGATCCCACTCTGAACACGTCTTGGTAGGCATGAATGCTGTTTCTATACAATGAATTGAGGTAAAAGGTAAAGGAAAAGATTTCACCTGTCCAATCGTGTCTCACTTTAGGGGGTGGTGTAGTGGTGGGTTCCACTTACCTTCGCTACCGGTTGGCAATGGGAGCTCGCATGCGGTGCTGCGCATATGCAGAGCATCTGTGATGACATCAGGGCGGCTGGGCGGAGCCTCCCGCCACCACTACTATCGGTTTGCAGGATCCGGAGCGAACCGGTAGGAACCCACCAACTGGGGTGGTGCTCATCTTCCTTTCATAGCTGAGGGAGCCAGCATTGTCTGAAAATGCTTCTGTAGTCATGTGGCCATCTTGACTATAAGCCGACATGTACGGAACTCTGTTATTTCCCACCAAAGTGATATCTATTTATCTACTTGCATGTTCATGCTTTTGAACTGCTAAGTGGGCAGGAGCTGGGGCAAGAAATGAAAGCTCACCCCGTTACATGATAGTTGGGTCTCAAACTGCCAACCTTCAGGTTGACAAACCCAGTGTCTTAATCACACTGAATGAATTGAGACCCACCTTTCTTTCTGAATCCGAATTTGGCTAAATACACTGTACAGCTTACTTGACTGAAAACAACATTCCAGATATTAAACTATTCTCCCAAATCCTCAAAATACACTCCTGTAGATGTCTTTTTTTTTTTTTTTTTGGTCTCACTAAATCATTTAAAATTAGGGACAGTTGATCTCAATATTGTACCGTCAGCAAGCTCGTTGCCAGTAGGTTTCTCAGTTCAGTTTAAATTGCTGGATTTAATCCTAAACGGTAAACAGTTTGAACACAAGTTACATGACAGACTGCCTTTGTTTGCACCAGCCTGCTTGCATAGAGGTTCTTTTTATTTACTCATCACCACAGTCTATGAGCTGGAGATTATAAGGGAGAGAACCTTTTCAATAATAACCTTATTTCTCTGGACTGAGCTTTCATCCCAATCCTACAGTGTAGGTCATGGAAGGTCTCTGAAAATTCATTTATTTTTCTTAGCTTTTTCCTGAAGTGTATTTTTGGTTACTAGTTTTATTCAGATTTGCTGTACTGGTACCGCCTTTAAGGCAGCCTAAAATTATGCACATGGAAATGCCTAATTTTCAAACGGATGTAGGCAGAGGATATAAAAAACCACCCCCAAAGTTATGAAAGTTAGCAACTAAATAAAATCTAAGTTTTTCCTTTATTCCCTCCTCATTATTTTTAAAGTAATGATTTCTAAAGAAATACAATTTTATTTTCTGATTTTCAGTTCAAGGAATCCTTGTTCGTTAATTATATTTGATCAGGGAGTTCAGCTTACTTGTCTTTGAAGAGGTTCTTGGAGGAAAGCCATACACATTTAGAGACATGGTTTGTCTATACCCATTTTTTACTTCTTCAAGTTTCTCCGTATTTGCCATTCAATGTCATTTTTCATTGTATTATTTGAAGTATTATAAATTTCTCACTAATTCCATAAATTTCTGAACATTTAGTTCAACTAGTTTAGTTTAATTAATTTAATAGTTTTTAATCAACACAAACCTTTTAAAGGTTTGTTTTATGTCTTTTTGAGTATTTAAACTACTGTTTTATGAATGAAAAAAATGGACATTTATGCCTTTACAATTTTTGAAATTCCATTTTTGCTTTGAAGGTACATAATTTGAGATAAGGTGTTTATAGATATTACATGCAATGATTCCTATTAGCAGCTTGAATGCAATAGGCACACAAATTATTGGATTAAAATGATCAGGTGTATCTTTTGTTTTGTATTTCATATTCAGAAATATTCACGGTATAGTGAGATAGTGTTCTGTTAAAGCTTGCTGAAATGTTTGATTAAAATGATTTGTGAGATGAGAATATAGAATGGATAGACGTTGGAGTCAAATTCCATGAATGTTATTACATCTGCTTAAGTTTTGCTTCTTTTTTATATCATATATCCATGTGGCCATTTTGTTGTGTTTTATTTAGTTGTCCCAGACTTTTTCCAAATTCCAATATTCATTCCTTATTTTCAGAGGATTCAATAGGTATTGTGCTTTCAGTTACATATTGGAAAAAAAAGTTGTTTATCTGAAATAGCTTATTTTGTTCAACTTGCTTAATCCTACTTTCATCATTTATTTTCCTTTAGAAGTTTATAATACTCTTTAATTCTTCCATGACATTCGCAGACATTTTGCTATCCAGATTTGATTGCTTTTGCACACCTGACTTTATTTTCTCATTTTTAAAGTTTTTATTGGTTTGAATTTGTATATCGCTATAAAACCTTTTTCAAAATTGATTTCTTTTATTTTCCAATCTAATTTTACAATTTGGCATCTGACAT
This sequence comes from Sibynophis collaris, assembly GCA_036250565.1. Taxonomy (NCBI): domain Eukaryota; kingdom Metazoa; phylum Chordata; class Lepidosauria; order Squamata; family Sibynophiidae; genus Sibynophis; species Sibynophis collaris. The sequence continues at coordinate 31,126 of JANHFK010003066.1, read as the reverse complement.
TTAATTTAGTGATCTGCTTTCAATTTATTACCCAGTTCTGTTATTTTTACTGCTGTGAGACTGCATGTGAGATGATTCATCTGCAATCAGGTTTTGTCTTAATTGATTGGGCAACCATATTTGCATTACTGTGTACCAAATTTTATTTAATTCTTTTCCTTCCGATTTCAAAGGAGATAAGAACCTTTTCCAAAACCTCTTCTCTTAATTGGCAGCTTCCAAATAAATATTTATGTACCAATAAAGGAGAATATGATGATGATGATTTGTTTTTCAGTTTCAAATCTTTTACTTCCAATATGTGCCTTATTGCTCCAATTTATTATGTACAGAGACTGATTTTCTGAGTATGAAATGTCTCTAATCCACAAACCATTGTTCAATGATACTTGATTCCAGAAATTTTATTTTCTAAATTTCGTACATTCATTTCTAGAAATAACAAATGAATGGATTTAATTCATAATAGCATGTGATCATTTCTTAATATTCACTGAATGTCCTTATAATACAGCAATTTCTTTCTAGTGCAAATTGTAAACCGAATTGACACTTTCACTTGCCACTGAATGCTCAGAATCCATACTGTTAGATAATTCTCCTTATTGACTTGGGTGATGGCCAATTCCATGTGGATTTTTTTTTTGGTCTGCTTTTCACACTTTCAAATGGCTAGTTGGGATACGCTTGATTTAATTCCCTCAGATTATTTTGCATAAAGTTCTAGCTGACCAAACATTTCATTAGCGTAATCTTTACGTCTGATTTAGACACCATGCAATATCGTGACATGGTCAAAAGTAAACAATCAAATCATACTCCAAAACAAAAACAGATAAGAACTAGATCTCTTACCCCCAAATGATTAGGAGTCATTCTAGATGTTTGTATAGATTGGTTGGGATCTTGAAGTATTTTTGTGTGTGCATGTGAGTTGCTGAGTACAGGAATTCGACCTGACCAAGGATTAGTGAAAAAGGTTTTATATCTATAAGATAATAATCTGCAGGAATTACATTGCAGGAATAAGCAAAAGTAGTCCCTAGTTGGATACATCCTACCAGGAGGAGAGTCCACGAGACTGCGCTTTGAGCATGCACATTTGGAAAGAAAGCCAGAAGGAAGTTTCCACAGTTTAACCATCTCTTAGACCTGTGTTTCTCTTAGTGTGTTCTGAAGATTCCAGGGCTCCTCAGAGGGTCTGCAAAGTCCATTAAATGGTTATTTGAGAAATAAATTTAAAGAAAAGGAACAAGTTTTAATTTCTAGTACAATATTGATAGATATAAGCCCCTAAACCAAAGCTCTCTGAGGTTCTCAATTATTTCTGAAAAGGTGAAGAGGTTGTGGGAAGCCACCCCCCTCCTAGAAGAATGAAATATTTTGAGGAGTATTTAAAAAGGCAAATTATTACCGTGTTTTCCCTAAAATAAGACTCTATCTTATTTTTTTTTTGAACCCAGAAATAAGCACTTGACATTACTGACATGCACTCAAAAGCCCGTTTGGGCTTATTATCAGGGAATGTATTATTTTGGGGGTAACAAAGGGAGAAATGGAGAAACATGGGTTTTTTTAGAGGCAGGAAGCAAACTCAATCTTAATAGCTCCAGCAGTTATTTTGTGCCCATTAAGAAAGATTGAGCTGGCCTATTCAGTAACCAAACTGAGGATGCCATCTTTTAGAAATGCAGATTTGGTAATTCATTCAAGACAGGATATTTTGAAACAAAGGCAAAATGGTAGGATTAGCCCTCACTCAAGATCCAACACAGGACAAAGCCCTTAAACCATAATAGGAATTGCCCAACACCCTTTCAGAACACAAGCCTTCATTGCATCATCCTCAGAAACTTCAACCAAATTTAGTTCAGATAAATATCTAAAATTTGTACTTTGCCTATAGAGCCAGCTGTGACCCCTACATGGCCCCATGGGAATCTGACAACAGCCAATAGAATACATGTTGTTGCACAGGAACAGGAAGCTCAGGTGCAAAGTCCAAGAGAAGATATAAAAATCCCCCACTGTCAACTCCATGTGGTCAGCTGCACCAGAACCATGTACTTGGTGGTTCTGTCCATCATTAAACCTTCTTTCCAATCTCCCAGCTTGGAACTGAAGCAGATGGATATTTCTTCCCACAGGGTCCTAAGATCAAAATGCTTGAGCCACTGTCTTAGACAAAAGGAGGGGCAGAGGGACAAAGAAGGGAGACAGAGTCAATGTTTAGTTTTCTATCTACACCTTATTTTCCCCTTGTATTCAATAAATCATGATATGCTGACACTGGATTTGGCCCTCTATCAAGAAAGAGTCAAGAATGTGAACATTACTATAAACAGAACTCATATTTAATGCTCAACAGCTGGAATTTTTGGTAATACTTATTCACTTTTCTACAATATAATTCCTTAAGGAATTCCTGGGTTTTGTTTTCCTATTTAACTGATCCTAGTCTGACTTGACATTCAGAAGCCCAATTAATTAGGATATCTAATTAATTCAGTTTCCCCTAGGCAGGTGACTGCTACTCTCACAATACTAAGAACAAGAGGTGGTACCGTCCAACAGTTCCAGATGGCACTGAATTAGGAAATCTGATTTAATGATTTAGCCTAGCCCGTTTTATGAAAAGAAGTGACAAAGGTTTATTCTGATTTCTGTAATGCCTTAGAACATTTTTCATCTTTTTCATAGTAATGTTAGAAAACATTAAATTAAAAAGGAAAAAAACAAAACAAAAAACCAAAATAATGAAAAGAAAAAATAGTGTGAATAGAAAATAAAAAAATAGAAAGAAAAATAAAAGATTATTTATTAAGGAATAATATTAAGGAATGATTTCCCCCTTCATCATAAATGAAAATTCTTTAAAGCTACAAGTCTGCTTTATAAACCCAATAGGGGAAATTTCATTTGTTATTTATTTAGACTTTTTAGTTATAAAGACATCGGTCAATTTCCTTTGATTATCCACTTTTTTCTGTATCTTTTAGCCTGGTGATTTCAGTCTTGTCTGGTATAACTTGTTTCTCTTTCATAATATTTTTTAAACATAGTCTGCTATAATAGTAGAAACTCTCAATTTCCATCATCCATTGCCCATTTCCAATTGTGTCATTCACAAATATCCAGTCAATATGTCCAGTTAAAATATTTTGATCCATTTTATATTAGTAAATCACATTCTTCTCTTTTAATTGTAATATTTAGTTCCTTCTCTTTTCATTTATTGTCCAACCTTCAAAGTTCCATCTTATCATTTTTTAAAGAAAGAATTAAAAACAATATTTTTTTTCCATAGGAAGGATTCTTATAATTAATTTCAGAATCTTATTTCAAATTCACCTGGACTCCTAGTCCATTTGTAACTTTCCAAAATCAACATTCTAATCACCTGTTTGCTGTTTATTGAAAAAAAAAATGGAAGTCCTTAAACCTGTATTTAAAATTTCTTTTGTGAAGGATCCAAGGAGACTCACCTATTATTATAAAACCTGTAATTCCAAAGATTCCTAATAGCTGAAAAGCAATTAATAAGCAATTTCCAAAAGTAATTAGAAAAGAGAGTACATGTATTTATGTGAACCACAAAAACTCCAGTGGTTTGGGTAACAATGGTGTTCCCTCATCTCCCAGATCACTAAACCTGCCAGAGACCACTGTCTTGTGGTCTTCTCACCTGGAGCAACTATCTGGAACACTTGTGTGTGGTCTCAAGTCCTCTCCTTGTCTAGAGAGGAGTCCTGAAGTGCTGGCCTATGATTTTAGAAAATGCATTATGTGATGAGAAATAAACTGGGTTAGCCAGATAAAATAATGTTGAGTTAAAACTTGAGTTTTAAGGCAATTTCTGATTTTCTAGGGGCACAGAAAACTTCTCTATTAATTTCTATTGCCATTATAACTTTCTAAATTGATGCATTCATTGTACATAAAGAGTATACAGTTTGCTGGTTTTTGTTAGAAGTTTATCATTGGCTAATTGTAGACTGCCTCTTAAAGCACAGTGCACACTTCAGTTTTGCTTTCATGAGCTATTCTACATGACAAATACGCAACATAGATGATGAACCTTAGAGTTCGCCACATAATTACCTTACAGATGGTTCACACTCACACTAAATGTAATAATAATGGCTGTAGAATTATGAAATATTTGTCATTGAGTATAGCTAATTGAAATAGGGGAGGATAGGCAGAAGATAAAATAATCTACGTTTCATTGTTATGTTACTCAAATCGAAAGGGGAATGCAACAATGAAGCGTAGATTATTTTATCTTCTCCCTTATGTGCAAAATTGGAGAAATTGGTGTTGCTTTGAATAACAATGATATTTGTTCGATATTAAAAAGTAGAACAAAATATGTCACCTTTGCTACTATTGAGGATTTCATCCTTTCATTGTAGGAATTTCTATTTGGATAAATAGCAAAATATCAATATTGAACTAAAATATCCTATTCTAGCATTCTTGGATGATTTGACTGATATCTCCCAGGATGGAATAAACTAATACACAGTGAAGCATTTCTTGGTCAGAATTCTAGATAATGGTTTAAACAACAGCAGCAGCAACAAGAAGAGTAATTATGCAGATATAAATGTTTTTGATTCCAAGAATCTGAAACACAGCTGCCAGACCTGAGATCTGATGGGACTCCGGAGAGGTTTATATGATTTAATCAGCCAAATAGCAGTGTTTAACGAACAGACATCACCTTAATATTTTCCAGATGATTTGAAAATACTGGGGTGGGGTACTCTTATTCATTACAGTTCTCTTTTCTAAAAAAAAAGAGTCTGCAAATATGAACTGCACAGCAATGAGAAAAAAATTATACTTCGGGCCAATGCTAAGAGAGTATACCTGAAAAATATATATATATATCTGTTGTGAAAATATAACAGATACACGATGCTGTGTTATGAAAATATAATTTCTGTCACAGTGCAATGTACTGTAATTATGAAAGTGGTTTGCCAATGCGGCGCAACTTGACTGAACTGACAATGACAATATGGAAGCTGTTGGAAACGGTCACAGTGGAAGCCATCTCCTCTCACGACCTCTGTTTCTTAGGCCTCTGCTGCTATTATTACACTATGAGAAAGAGCCACAAATCCGAGATAGTGAGACAATGTTTACCAACCAGATGCCATCTTTAACCATCTTTAAACCACCACAAATCCCAAATTACCAACATTTCAGAGGGATACCATGGCTACATAATACAAATGCTGCGGAGAAATGCAATAGTAGTAATGGACATTAAGCTCCTTTCTACTTCCTAAAGTCATTATCAAGGTGACTGGCCTAATAGGGCAGGGGTGTAAAACTCGCATCGTCATATCGTCATGTGATGTATCACTCCCCCCCCCTTGCTAAACCGGGCATGAGTGTGGCCAGTGCATGACGCATCTGGCCCCCATGGGCCGCAAGTTTGACATCCCTGTAGTCATGCCCATGCACCTTTGCTCAAACAGCCATTTTCAGTGATTAGAAAGGGGAGATTCCTCAGTTGCTGTCCCCTTTTTAGGGAACAGCATCATCTTGGCCATTCAAGATGGCTCCCTCCCTCCTGATTTTAGGAAGTTCATTGAAATATGAATTCAGGCCTAGGTGGCTGGAATAGTTCTCTCTGGCAACAGAAACCGTCCTACTTCTCTATATTGTTATTTTTATGAATAGTGATTACCAGTATTGTAATGATTTGATAAATATCCCAAAGGTGCCTTTTCAAGAGGTAAATGGACTTTCTGGTTTTTGTTGGAAGATGTTTTGTTTCTCATCTAACAAGCTTCTTCAGTTCTTTTTCGATGAGAAGCTAAACATGTTCAAAGAAAACCCAGAAAGTCCATTTGCCTCTTGAAAAAGCACCTTTGGGACAACCATGATCTGGATGACTGAGAATCTCCATCCAGTCATCCATAGACATTTAGCTATGATTTGATAAATGATTTACCAAATTCATACAGATTGGGAAATCTGTTGCTAGAATCACAGTCAACTGGAACAGCTTATACTGTAGACCCAATAAAATAAAATACATCAATAAAACTGTTTCAGTCTCCAAAATAAACTAGAAAGAATCCGTTTCATACAAGAAGACCTGGATTTAAATTGACTATCTGGAACCTATTCAGAAAACTCATAGAAGTGCCCAGGTAATACAGCAAGGAATCCCAGACCTGTCTCAAGGTCCTACTGTCAATTGGGGTTCTACACATTGAAAATTGGAAGGTTGTCAAATATGATTCCTCCAGAGGTTGATAAATTCACATACATTGCTATGTCTTCACGGTATACAAATGTTATTATTGTACTCAAAATCTTGCTGGAAATTGTTCAGTCAGTTTGATCCTCTTGTTTTCCCTTTACAATATTTTATTCTGAACAGATTAATTTATTCATGAAGATTAAGTGCTACAACATAAAAGTTTATTCAGCTATTAACCTAACATTGAGTGGCTGAATTTTATAGCCTAACTGGTTTCCTTGGAAACAGGGTAGGTTCCATTTATCTTTGCTACGGGTTCAAAATGGGAGTACACACTCACCCGTGGTGCTTCTGCGCATACGCAGAGTGTCTGTGATGATTTCTGGGCGGGTGGGTGGAGCCTCCTGCCGCCGTTATGACCGGTTCTAAGAACCAGAGCGAACCGGTTGGAACCAACTACTGCTTGGTCAGGAATTTATAAACTGGATGCTTAAATCAGAAGGAGGAATTGTCATAAGATTGCATCCATTACTATGTGATCAATTATAATGTAAATGGACTGACCTTAAAAAAATTAGTTGAATTAGAATGCTTCAAGCCAAATATTAATATAGAATTCATCAAACTGACGTCCTGTTCCCTTAACTGTGCGTTGATAGATCAGATACTGTACATCTATCTTGTTTCATTTAAACATGACTTTATTTTTCCACATCATGTTCATTGCTGATACCTGAAGTGAGTTAGAACTTGGATTGAAATGAGAGCATTACTTTTCGGCCAGATGGTTCAGAAGAGCATTATGGTTGATAATATCCAAAGACACTTGAACGATTAGAAGAGCAAAGACAGTTGTAACCATTGACTCTTTTACGGTTTTATACTAGGCTGCTATGTTTACTATTTAAACTTTTCACGACAGGGTTGTAGAACCATAACTGGAATGAAATAACCCTTCCCACATATTTCCTTGCTGCTGTTAGTAGGTTCTCACTCTATCCTTGCTTCAGTCATGAACTTTTGGGCAAATGGAAGACCTAGTTGTCCAAAATTGGCTTACTGAAGCAGGAGGGAGTCAAGATCTGGCCTGTGTCCAGTGATGGTGTCACGAGAATGAAAGGGCAGTGGTTTATTCAATTGATGGATCTACAGATATGCTTGGAATTATCTATAATAGCCTCCATAATTTAGTATATTTCAAATGAGGATTTTCTTAGTGGGTAGATTAATATTCATGTTTAATATTCGTGTTGCTGCAACTATTTCTTTTTTAATGGTACTGAACATTTTATAAAATATTTCAGATTCAATTAGATATACTAATCGTGAGAATTTTAATAGGTTTGGAACAGAACATTTCCAAGAATTTATTGAGTGTAATAGAGAAAGTTTCCTATGGTATAAGATAATATAAAATAAATTATATTTTCTTTTCTGGAATTCTAAACAAAAGCTATTATCATTGTAGTGATGTATGTGAGCTAAAAAATTCCAGAGTCACTTGCTAATGAGTTGAGAAGCATATATATATACACTGTGTTTCCCCAAAAATAAGATCCTGTCTTATATTTTTTTGACCCTGAAATAAGTGCTTGGCCTTATTGCCATGCGCTCAAAAGCCTGATTAGGCTTATTATCAGGGGATGTCTTATTTTGGGGGAAACAGGGTAGTTAATGAATAAAATAAAATATATGAAACATGTAGATTCCTATCACTTTTTCACAAACTAGGACAATATATATTAATAGGCAAAGTCAACTTTAACATCTCAGAAATGAGTCAAATAGCCTGTGACTGAAGCTTCAGCTCAGTGTACAAATGGAAAAACATGTGAGATATAAATACACAACATAATAAATCATAGAACTCAAAAATATTATAGACTTTGGCTTGCATACAGTATAAAAGTCCAGCAGTAGGCTGAAATATGTTTTTTTACAAAATTTGAGCTGGCCAATTCATAAAATAGCAATTTCCCCCTTTTTACTTTTGCTTGAAGATCAAAACTTTCAATATCACTAAGATTTGAAGCATCTGGTAAAGTTTTCTGCAGATAGACCTAATTCTTTGCTGAGAGCTTTGGACATATTACTCAGTCAAGTAGTGCAACCATATTATCTCTTCTTTGGTGGAAGACCAGTCTTCTAGCTGGAGAGGTCTTCCAAGCTAGTGTCATATGGAGTCTCAGCTGGATTCCTTCTTGCCCTGGGTTATGAAAAAGCCTGAGTAATACTCTTTCAAAGGACAGATGATATGGAGAACCAGCTGGAGGTCAAGATGATGCCAATTAATCGCAGAACCTGGAGACCTTGCATGCCAGCCAAACAGTTAGCATCTCTCATCTTCCCAAGGTTGAGGAAGGATTTATTTCAGGCACAATAAATATGTTACCATCAGCACTTTTAGAGCAAATGCTCCCAAAACTTCTTATCCTAATGAGTTTGTCACTGTGGTAAGGAAGACATGAAAACTATAGTCCTTTAATTATCTGCATGAATTGAGTTGCACCTTATCACAGTGGTAAACCTTTACGGCACTGAGTGCCCAAACCAGAACACGTGTGTGCGTGCCAGAGCATCAGAAACCCGAAGACCAGTTGACCAGCACTCCAGTGCATGTGAAGATAAGCTGGCCGGTGTGCATGCATGCACCAGAATCCAGAAGAGCAGCTGGCGATGGCACGTGTACCCACAGAGAGGGCTCTGGAGTGCCATAGGTTCGCCATCACGGCCCTATCAGTTGGTCCTTTATCACTGTTGTGTTTTGATGGGGTTCTATGAAAGTACTCAGTTGGGCCTTTATAAACATCAAACTCTTTTGAAATAATTCAGTGGTCAAGTTCAAACACGTCTTCCTCACACAACAGAGTTCATTCTCATTTTTTCCCCAATAAAGACATCCTCTTCCTCATCATAAGTATATCCTTCTCAGTAGGAGTAACCTGATAGATTCAGGAAACTGGAATTGTCTACATCCAAATCGCATCCTTTAAAAAATTCTACTACAATATATTTGTTAAACTATTAAGCCAAGCCTGGCTGTTAACATTAGTACACAAGTTGATTATATCTTATGAAAGGGTTGTAGTGCACTTTGCTAAAGAACATTTGATAAAGTTTTGTAAAATGTTTATATGTTGCTCTCAGCTGAACACTTGTTTTCCTTTCTCAAGGTCTGCATTTAAAAAAAAATCAGATTATGGATCACACTTAAGATTTGGACTTGAATTTCTACTTCATACCTGATTTTATGAACCTGCATGGACTGAGTTGGAAGAAGGAAGATGGATGCAATCCCTTGGGCATATGTTATGTAATATGACAGAAACTTCAAATAATCATAAGAAGTTGTCTCTCTGTCTGCATATGTATCTGCATATTAGCTGTGTCTTATGTTACGGCTGTATATTTCGAGTAGGTATTGCTATAAGGATCTACATCAATATTTCATTCTTCTGCATATTTTCAATTGTTACGCAGCGGCTTGTACCAAATCCAGATATCTGGAGGGGGGGGGAAAGAATAAAATCTCTCGGGAAATTTTCCTGCGCAAGCTCCGCTGATGTTTTGGAAAGGAAGGGTATCTCCCACGCCCAATAATTCCAAATCTAATGATTGAACGTCTCTCGCAAAAGGTCCAGCTGAACTTTGGCGGGAGGAGGAGGAGGAGGAGGAGGAGGAGGAG
>JANHFK010003063.1:9763-25395 GCA_036250565.1 Sibynophis collaris | reverse complement strand
GTCAACCTTGAGCCTGGTGAGATTCGAACCTGCAATAATTGCAGGCATCTGGTGTTAATAACAGGGTGCTTTAGACCACTGTACTACCAAGGCTCTCTAATTGACCACCTAAGAATTTTGATCTTCTAAAAACATTGTTCTAGAATGCATATAATTTAGGATCCAGTTGTGCAATGGAGGTTTTTTATATTCAGCATGTGTGTGTACATGTAAGTGCTCCTGTGCTAGTTAAATGAAAACTTTCAAAAATGCCTACATCTTAAACTCATGTTGCCTTGTCATAATATCTTGTGATTTAGGAAATATTGCTATGAGACTAAGCTTTCTTCCATGATGCCCACAGTCTCAGCAAACTTGGGCAGTAAGCTACACTTGAACCCATCCATAGACCATAGGATGTGTTATATGCAGCTTGTCATGAATGTTTACTAATTGGGTTTGTAGTTTAGCACAAGATCTTCCCTGGCTGCTCTATACATTTGTATTCCCATTGATGCTCCTGTCAATCACATCTAAACCTGTCACCTTAGTTACAAGGTACATTCTTGTACATCTGTATTTCCTGAATGGTTAATAGCTTTAAGTTCAATAGCAGTTTTTTCCAAGAACCATAATTTATAGTTCGTATGCTCTGTTTTCCTTTGATTAAACAATATTATCTGTGAGGATTCTAGAAACCCATTATCTCTGTAATAGATCCTGTCCTCTGAAATGAGGTTCCCCACCAAGATCTGGATGGCCCCCACTCTGGTGTTGTTTAGTAGAACTGTGAAGACTTGGCTCTCCGTCAAGGCCTTTGGTAAAGGAGCGTGAGACCCCTTGTTTCATTGTGCTTCCTATCTTTTATATTTTTTATTCTAACTTCAGTGACTATTATGAGCTGCCCAGAATCATTGAAAATCAGGTGGCCTACAAATTGAATGAATTATAAAAAAATTATGAATTGAGAGGATAATAAATGAGACTGCTAGTTTTTCCTTGAAGCTAGAATTTTCATGTTAACAGTTAAAAATAGTGTTCAATGGGGTCTTAAAATTTTTAGTTATTAAATAGAAAAAGATGAAACATTTTTAAAGGGACAACAATCCATTATCAGAATGAAAAAAATATATTTTTAAAAAAATCTCATAGATATACATACAAGTTATTGAACATTTTGCTCAGCAGGATTTCTTTCACTGAAAGTAATACTGAACAACCTTCAAGATTGGTACAAAACTTCAAACATATCACACTTAATCACAATAATCCAAGTAAATATTATATAAAACTATGCCTCCTTTTCTTTTTGTGGGCTGCATTATTCAATAACAACAATAGGTTCAAGCTATCACTTTTGAAACTGGAAAAAGTTAATTTAGCCAGAATAAATGCTGGAAATTTAAATAATCAGATGCAAAGTCCCTTAAAATATCTTTTGTTAGGAAAATTGGGGTAAATGAAAACAGTGATTTGGAAATATTTATCCTTCAAAGGTGTTATCAGCACTTTTAATGAAAGGTTTAACACTCTCTCCTCAAGGGCAGTTTAAATTAGATAAACATGCCTGGGAAGACAGAAAGGAAATAAAAGAGGCTGAGCACAATTCCAAAATTTAATTTGGCTTCTGGCAAGATGTAAGGATGGTGTGGTCAAAGGAATTTGCTGCTGGAGTGTTCTTAAAAGATGTAAAGATTTCTGGTTTACAAATGTTTAAAAAAATCTATCTTGAGAGTTGTCAAGAGTGTTTCCTTATACACAAGGAAATGGCTGCAATTAGGACAACATATTAAAACCTGAACCTGTTTTGAGTACCAGAATAATGTTGCTGAAAATGATAAATTGTTACTTAGAATTCTTTGCAAATCAGCTGCCACTCATTCAAATATCTACCCGTAAACCCTTCTGTGTGCGTTCGCACTTGGCTCAATCATATCTAATAAACTTAAATATTACAAAAACAGCCAGTTTGATATAGTGGTTAAGGCATCAGGCTAGGAACCAGGAGACTGAGTTCCATTCCCGCCTAAGGCACACAGCCAGCTGGATTACCTTGGGCCAGTCATTCTCTCAGCCCTAGGAAGGAGGCAATGACAAATCACTTCTGAAAAACTTTGGCAAGAAAACTGCAGGGACTTGTCCAGCAAGTCTCTAACAGTTGGACACAATTGAATCGGGGAAAAATATATTAAAAAAACATATTACATAAACATTCCAGAAACAAATAACCCAAACTGTAAAGTAAACGCCAAGCGTATATCGACATTAATTTGTACTTCCTGGACTAACAGCTTCCCAGAGTCATTGGGAGATGGGTGGTATACATTTAATAAATTATAATACACAGATTAATTGGGTTTCTTAACTAAGCACATTGCTTAGTTATAAAACAGTGTACAATGTCTAAATTAAGGGGAATTGTGTCTATAAAAATGCATATATTAAAGAAAGCCTCTATAATGTGTCCCTGAAGGACAATTCCATAGAAAAATAAATGCTTATGTCTTTTTTCTTTTTTTAAAACATATAAAAAAATAGAAGCACAAGATTGAATATATATAAAGCTGATTCGTCCAATCCTAGTGGGTGGCTGAAATTGAGACTTGCATAGTTGTAAGTATGAAAAAAGCTTACAAAATGCCCCATGGGTTGGATAAGTTCTTAAATAAAGAGATGTGATTATTGAAATATTTGTTCACATAAAACTAGTGGAGATAATTGCTTCACAGCAGAAATAATGTAATCCATTGGTGTTGATAGCATCAGTTCCAGTAACAACGCCCAAGTTGTCTCTAGCATCTCAATCAAAGACCTCCTCTTGAAGATGCAGATCGTTTAACATAAACCTCCATGGTGCTACCTGGAAGTAAGTAGGTCAAATTGCTTTGAAAAATAGCAAGAGGACGCCCTGAAGGGGAAAAGAAGAATTGAAATGCTGTGAAAGGGGACCAAGTATATTGACAACAGTAAATAAGATAATCGTACACAGGTTAAGATTAAATGATACAATAGAACTGTTATTGTACTCCAGAAATGCTTTTGATAGTGGTCACCACAGGATTCCTGTATTTCTATAGAGTAGCCCCCATAATAAGGGCTAAAGCATGTTCCATACCATACTCTAAAGTCCAATAATGCAAATTCCTCTTCTGGCCATAAAGATGGAGAGAGGAAGAAGATGCAAAAATTGATAAAATAATTCAACAACATAGTGCTATGATTCTCAAGGGGGCAGCTAGCCTGTATAACGTATGTCACAGACTTGAGCAGAATCGATCAACATCTTCAGGGCATATTTAACACATACTCAAACTTAGTGGGTGTTGTCATCCAAGACATCTGGAAGCATTGGAAAAAGCTGCCTTATGCTTTAAAACAACCTTGCCCAGCCTGATGCCTTCTAGGTGACCTAGAACTCCTTTTATCCTTAACTAGGGATGTACTATACATAAATGGTGGGATATGGAATCCAGCATATCTGGCAGACTCCATGTAAGACTTAATTTTTTTCCTTTTCCTTGCTAATTTGTCTACAGAAATGTATTAAATAAAAATAATCTGGTGGTAAAGTCTGGTTGTCTGAGCTTGGAAATTAAACAAGGCCAGTTCCAATTAGCACTTGAATGGGAAAACACCAGGGAGGACTTGGCCTTCAAGCTAGGCTATTGGATCAGATTGTATCTCAAAAGGAAACACTGAAAAATCACCTCTGTACCCAGCACTAAATGCAAGGCTATATTCATATAGCCATCAGGAGCTTAACCATTCAAGCCTTTATTTTGTCCTATAGTGAGATATACTGTAGTATCAATAAAGAATTATATTTATAGCTCAGGGTTGAAATAAGGAGCCCTTGGTGTTCTCTGAGCTTGGTTGTTTTCTTGCAGATGTTTCATTACCCAAATTAGGTAACATCATCATTCAATGGAAGATTGTAATTAATGTTAATTAAAGGACATTCATGAAGCATGTTGCTTTAGAGATATAAAAATTACTATCATAAATATTGTAAGAGAAGTTCTCATTTTTAGAACTTTTAACTTGGATATCCAAGGTATTTTATACAAAAGTTTTATACAACATGAATTACTTATTCTGTCTTTGGTAGATACAAAAGAATTTAATCAGAAAGTAAACCAGTTGGCAGCGTGAAAGTTTTTAACTGGAGAGAGGGATTTCTGGAACGCTAACACCAGTTTAATTGGGAAGGGAGGGAGGGAATTTGATGTAGCTTCATGACTGAAAATATGCTACTTGGTATAGCATATCTCAAATCTGTGCCTAATGGTATCGGAAAAAATAGATTAAAAATGTATTCTTTAAAGACTAACAAAATTCAGTTTAAGCAAGAGCAGAATCTGTGAAGTTGATAAAAAAGATGAAGCCAACTCATAAAAAAGCTACTTACCTTGAATGTTTTGAATGGTCAGTTGCCCCAAAGTAGAACTAAAATAAGAGGATGTGGAGATATCCCCTGCACATTTTATGTTTTCTGTTATAAAGCTGTTCATGGTTCTGCAAAGATTTTTGTAAGTGCTTTTATCTAAAAATGCTGATAACTCATTTTGAATCAGAAAAATCTGCCTTATTAGGATTCCAGATTATGGTCAGAGATGTATGCATACGAATGCCCTTTCAAACACTGCAGAAAATATGTGAAGATCTTTGCAAGCAGTTGGTAGTGTTACACTGACATGAACATCTCTTTCCTCCAGAGTTTAAACTTACTCGAATCCAAGTAAAAGCATGCCTAGATCTTCTGTGAATCTTCTATGGATTTTTGAAGAAAATGCCTAAGTGGTGTTCATAATGCCATCTATTCTCACCTGTCCATGTTCTCTGTGAAGTGATGATAAAATGTTGGCACTGTGGATGGTAACTGCAAATGGAAGCAGCTTCCTCTACATTATGAACAGACAACATGCATCTCAAAGAGCTATACGAAGGCCAACATTTATAGTCTTCTGTATCCATATTGTGGAATCCCTTTGCAACAAAATATTCTGGGGGTAGGGAGAAAAAATAAAGGATTACTACTATGTACCTGTTGGAAACTCAGAAGTATTCAAGAAATGAGAAAAATGGAAAGGATGTTTTAAGATTTTGCATCCCAACCAGAATTTATCTTCCCAGACATGTCTAGCAAAACAGTCATAAATCTTGTCTCTCTTACACATACCAGAGCTACTCTTTATTAGCAGTGTGGAAAGCCATAACATTTAACTCTTATCTCTTTGGACAGCCTTTATGCCATCATTGACTCTATTATTTTTCATTTAGAAGGGTATAGAATTTATTACATGAAAAAGCAGCAGTTCCATTCCCCAAGCAGTCCTGCCAGAATTTTCAAGCTCTAGTAAGGTCTCCCCCATTTTAAAAGCATTTCAAAAGAAATCAGTAAACTTATTCATAATGAAACTGACCTAAACATACCACCTAAAAACTAGAATGTTCCGGAAGATAAGCCATTATACAATCCATGCATATATGAAATAGAAATGGTGCTATGACCACAAACTCCATACTCTAATGTTGCAGTAGACCATCTTTAGAGTCTAAGATACATTTGGAACATTGAAGATTATAATGGGTGTACTTACAAAATGGCTGTCATGGGAAATTTGCCTATTCATAAAATGTCCACCATGGTCAGGAAAATCTTTTACCACATGTGAATTAGCTTCCGCTCCCCCAAAGCTCTCTAATATCCCAGGAAAACACTGAAGTCTAAAACTGACTTGTAAATTTTATCAAAATCTCAAATGACTCAAGTCTCAAAGGGATTTAGGTTGAACAACCTATGTCTGCCATTGATTACAATGGGCTTTAATTAAGCACATTTTAACTGGGTCAGGTCCTTGTGCATATATCAGAATCTTCCTTACTAGTTATGAGATCCATACCTTTTAAGTGAGAAGGCTTTTTCTGCAGATAAAGTCCTGACTTGTACAAATGCAAAACTTTTTGGAAAGATTGTAAAGTTTCAGTCACTCCATATCGTAAATCACCTACATGCGAGGAGAGGAATGTTTTAAGGCGAAAAATACTGTAAAGTAGTTCTTATTTATATAGACATTTTGAATATATCTTTAATATTTTGAACTAGCACGTACCGGTAGCATTCAAGATGTCCTTCAAAATTGGTTGCAAAGCAATGGGTGCAGTATGAGGTAAGAGATAAGTGAAGAAATACCTAAAAACATATATGAAGCTTTACATATTAAAACAGAAATCTTCCAAATTTTAGTAAAGCTTGATAACCAAAATCCTAAATCTTATAACTTCTAACAAATTAAAATGGAAGCTTCTTGGCTAGAGCTAAATTCAGAACAGAAAATTATGTCTTATCCTACTTTACACCAACAATGTCTTTTTATTTATTTTTATCGATATATTTGGTCCATCCCAGTAGTTAGGAAAGTCTGACAAAAAAGGAAATACTACATGAAGGAACAAATGGCATGTGTGATGATGTTTTTCATCAGTTCTTCTTTTAAATGTATCCAACTTACCTGTATGCATTGAAAAGATTCCGTTTCTCATTTATTCCTTTACAGTTCCTATGGCTGGCACATTTGAGAAAGAAGGTTTTTGTGGGAAATTTGAGAATGCAATCTTGATCTCTTTTGCAAGACAGCTCCTCAGTGCTCACATCATCCAGGTCTGTAACTTTCAGGAGCCCATTCACCATAACAAATTGCCTTGGTTGGAAATCTAGAAGAGCAATGGAACCTAGAGGAGAATTTGCCAAGTAATTGAGCAGTTCTACCAGATCCAGACAAATCTGAAAGAGAGATGGTAAACAAATAAGAGGTTTTCTTACATTATAACATCAGCAGTCTACCTTTCTTTCTTCCTACTATTTTGCAGCTTAATGCACAATTAATTGGAATTACAGTACATCTGCTATGGCAAAAACTAAGCTCTTAGTGTATATGTTGATCTAATGTAAACATGTAATGGGATTACAGTCAATTTTTCCATGTTGTTTAACTGCACCTTAAATATACATTCTAAGTTCAACAGACTACTAGTAGTATACTGTAGATAAGTTGCCTTTGAAACATTCCAGAAATGTCAGTGCAGAGAATTTGCCCCTGCCTATATATGTTTACAGATACATTGACACTGTTGTATTACAATACTTCTAATAGCTTCCAGGCCCAAAGATTTATATGAACTAGAATGTCTCCAGGAATGGCATGTCCATAGGATTTACGCAGAAGTTTAATGTCATATTTTTAATAGCAAAGTTCTTCCCCAGACCCTTCCTTCTATCATAGAATGATTCAGGATTGGGTCTACTGATAAAACCCACTATTTGCCTTTGTCTCCTTACTTTAAATCGCTCTTCCCAGGGGAGCTGCAGGAGCTGAATCATCTCCAAAGGGGTTCCGAGCTCAAGCATGGAAACCACTTTCATTTCAGGATATAGGCTATTATTGTAGCATTGACCATGCAGCTGTCAGGAGAAAAGCAGAATGAAGTATTAATACAGATGCAAAATATAGAAATTATTCTTTGGAAAAAAACACACATATTTTGCTAATGGTAAAAAAGGTCACATGAAGACTTATTTAAAAATTCAATTGCTCTTGCTACAGTAAATGTATGCCTTACATAGTTGAACCCAAGCATATTGGTAGAAGTTATAATTCATCAAGTTAATTCGTCTGCATCTTGAAGTTTAGGGTTTATACCTCCCAGATAATTCTTTATTTTTACTTATGTTTATTTACCACTAAATCAGCCAAGAGTAATTTTCTTTCAAAGAGGTTTAGAAAATTGCTTTTTTGTGGGTTTCCTCCTGTTACAAGTTCTGTAGGGTCATAAACAGTAATCAAACCAAGAAAGAGAATTCAGATTAGATGTTATCTTCTGTGCTTTATGTTTGGGATCAAATATTTTCTATTTTATTCAATACTGTAAACTCAATTGGCATATTTTTCATGATACTCCCCACTTTTACCTTTCCCCTTGCTAAATAAATATTATGGCTTTCTTACAGAAAGTGACAGGTAACCATGGGAGAGAAAACATCTTGAGGGCTGAATGCACCAGAGCCCCAGGAGCCAAATTAGGCTGCCCAAAGAAAGCTTACAAGCAAGGCATATAAGCATGACATTTCTCCCATTGTTGTTCCCCAACATATAGTATTCCAGAATGGAACCCTGTGACCCTCCAAGTGTTTAAATATAGTATTTTTCATTATTGTGGGGTTTTTTGATAACGGTATGGCAATGGTTTGTCTCTGCCTTTCTCTGACATACTCTTTGTCCACTTCTTAGCCTAACCAACAGTCCTTAAATTCCCACATGGTCATCAATCCAAGAACTGAATAAAGCCAACCATGCTCAGTTTCCAAGATCTGCCAAGAGTCAGCACAGCACATTCATCTGCTGGGGATGTCCAGGAGTCACAAGACTAACACTGCCAGCAGCATCAACCAGCACCTTCAGTGGGAAGGATGCAGCACACTTGCAGATTATCAATCTCTCAAGACTTGCAGATTCATCACCACTGTCATACTCAAGAGGTTGGTAGATATTTATTAAACATGGCCACCAAAAGCCTAATTCACCAGTGATTTAACTAATCCTCTTTAAAACCATTAAACTAAGACGTCTTCATATTTTGTAGTAGCAAATTTCTGGAGATTACAAGGTGCATGTTGAAGTATTTGAGTAATATAGCAGCAATCCTGCATTTTACCCCAAATAAAGCAATCCCCTCCAACAAATCCATTAAGTTTTTTCAGTTCATCAGTCATTATGTGACTGATTTTGTGTATGTTGTATGTAAACCTAGAACAGGTCCCCTTTAAACTAGTCAAAAGAATTTCAGAATAAGCATGCTTGATGCAATGGCCACAAAACAATTCACAAAATAAAATATATCTGTAACATTTCCTCCTAAAAACTAGGATTGGCCTATTAATGTGAGGTTGCACATGACAGCTTAAAATCTGGTCATGTGACAACTAGTGGACTCACTAATTATATTTAAAAATGTATATGCTACTCTCTGCCATGAGTAGTCAACTTATAGATATTGATATCCATTTGGGGTGAAATCCAGCAAGTTCTGGAGAACCGGTAGTGGAAATTTTGAGTAGTTTGGAAAACTGGCAAATGCCACCTCTGGCTGGCCCCAGAATGGGGTGGGAATGGAGATTTTTGCAGTATCCTTCCCTTGCCCTGTCCACCAAGCCAGGCCCACGCCCACAGAACCGGTAGTAAAAAAAATGGATTTCACCACTGTATCCATTCCCAGTAAATTGTCATGAGCTACACTAATCGAGGATAAGAGAGTAGGATTGGGCTATTACCTTACACTGTGTAAAAATCAGTAATCTTGGATCAAACACGTTCAACCATCAGATGGTTGAAAGTGGGAAGTACGATATCTTAAGAAAGGTACGGCATTTACAACTATCCAAAACATGCAGTTAGGCTCCTAGGCTGGGTCTCCTGCCCTCCTTCCCGAGCGCGCTGGCGGGTACTACGTGCCTTGATGATCCCTTCGTGATCCAGAGTCTGCAGCAGAATCGTCTCCTTCAACAGCTTGTAAGCAGCGAGCTGGAAACAACCTTCCGCGTGGCCGTAGCGTTGAACGCAGCGACTCACGTCGCTGCCTGTCCAGTGCACGGATTTCAGGGCGATCTCCTCGCCACCGGGCGACCGAACTGCCCTCAGCACCAGCTTCGTGATGCCAACCCCTACCACGCCCACGTCGCTCAGGCCGTTCAGTTGCGCGCAACCCAAAGGCTCCGCGACCTCTGCGCGCCTTGCGGCGGATAGAGAAGCGCGCGCTTGGGCAGAAGCTGCCAGGCGACTCAGGTCTTGGTGCCGCTGCTCCAGCTCCTTCATCAAATCCAGAGGCGGCTGGGAATCTACGAGCCTCCAAGGGCCCGAGAGAACAAGGGCCAAAGCAAGCAGAACTGGCGAGATCAAGAGCGCAAGGAGCGCCTCAGGACCCGGCATGGCGAAGAAGGCACGAGGGAACGCACTGGCGAGCGGCTGGTCCGAGCACAAGGCTGAGCTTGGCGAAACGAGAAAGGTGAGGCTTCAGAGACAAGGAGGCGGGTTTCCAGCAAGGAACTGCCCGCCTCTCAGACTGGCCTTTGCAAACGATCGGGTAGGAAGCAAGATTGCAAAAGTTAAGAGCTCCCCGCCCCCAAATTATGCACATTCGCGATTTGGAGGACTCTCCCTTCTCCGGGAGGGGTAGGAGGGAGCGAACCCAAACCAACTTTTTTTTCCTTTTCTCCAGTGGCAAGGTGTAATGGTGCCACGACTGTTCCAAGAGCGGATTTTGCTTGGCTACGAAGTTCAGATGGATTGATTAGGTAATTGCAAATATCACTTGAAGATGACCCTCAGACATCCAGTAATGAACCGGTGGCTCACCGCCCATCTTGTCAAACGCTGCAATAAACCCTCCAAATTCTTTTTCCAGCTCAGAAAGCAATGCCTTTTGATCGAGCAGTTCACATATGCTGGTTTTGGGTTACTTATAAGTATTAAACAAGGGCATTTGGGAGTGCTTTCCCCACTCCCTTTTTTTTTAATTTTACAGTTGTTGCTGGAGGAATAAGAATATAGGAAAACCTTCATCCAGGGAAGGAAAAAAAACTTCAAAGTGTTGCAAAAAACAACAACATGCTACTTACTTTGAAATGTTTGCCACAAACATTCAAGGTTATTAGAGCTCCTGCTTGTTATTAAAGGTATAGGTCTGTTGAAGGGAGTGTGTATAAAACCAACCTCCAGCAAATTGCAGTTTAGGAGCTCAGTCTGCCTGGGAGAACAAGCTATGGCTCTAGATTCTTTGCTGTAAGGACAGCATGCAAATAAAATAACTAGTAAAACAGTGCAAGTGCAGAATATGAAGCCTGTCCTATCCCATAGCTATGGAGAAGGCTTCCAAGCATACTGAGAGCCCACAATTTTTGTCTGTGGGAGAAGGCTTTGGTATCCTTTGGTATCCTTCAGATTTCATCATACTTTAAAAAGTATCAGGGTAAATCTCTTCCATTCCATTGGCATTTTTAATACTAGAATTTTGGAATTACTTAAACAAAATATTTTAGGGTGTTTTTAACAGTATCAATGGATGTACATTGCACTCATGTTTTTGAGACAGTACAGGATTAGGAACAATCTTTGGGCTGTGTTTTACCCCATAGTGAAATGCACTCTTAAATTGGTTTTGTTTAAGATAATATGTTTTAAAGCATTTTAGAATTGGTTTAATGGATTTTCCAAAATATTCAACCATTGTATTGTTACAGTATTTTGGGGAGTATTCTAAAGTCTAATTTGTATGAATATCCTTCAGTTTTATTAATAACGTTATGCCCATTTTTATTTATATATACTTATAATAAATACCTGATGATTACTTTCCAATTGCACTGCTCAGAATGCTTTAAAACTGGGGATGCATTCTGTCTTAACATTCTGTCAAGGATTTCAGTTACAATTGTACAAATGAAAATTACTTCTGTGAAGCTTTTACTCTTTCTTACAATGAATTTCAAGCCTTTGGAACTAGGAAAGGTTTTTCTTTTTATTTCAAAAAGAATTGGGATTCTCAAGATGCTATTTCTTGCAATTTTCTAAATATATGAAGTGTGACGATAAGTGGAAGAAATACAGTATAAGAATTAACATATGAATTTAAAGGCACTGAGATCTATCAGTATGATTTACTCATATTTTAAGACGTCTATAGCATTCCTGATATATTTTTATTCAGACTTTTCTTATACTCTTCCTAGAAAAGATATTGCATTAACCTCTTATGCATATGAATGAAATCTGCTTTTACAATTGGGAATTTTCTCCGAACATGTAACTAAGTTCAGTTCCTATTATTACACTATTCAAACATATGGAGGAAAAATATTCCTTCATTAATATTGGAAAATATTATTAGAGAACTATTATAAGGACTGTGCACCTTTAAATGGGCTGTGACAATCTGGCATTATATTGGCAATAAGAAATAAGTCATTGAACATATTTCTCTGGAATTCTATGATCTATTCTTCCACTGCCTGTAACAAGTCTGAAAAGATCCCTTTTCATTCCAAAATGATTTTAAATGCTGGTTGCTGCTCTGGAATGTTAAAAGTATTTTTATTTGCAAATACTGCTATTTAAAAATCTGTCGGATATGGTTTTTATATTTTAAAGATATTGAATGAATATGGAAAGCCCAATTCAAACTCCCACATGTTTGGCAACAGAACTCTAGGTATCTTTTGCATAGATTAGGTTTAACCACCCCTTTCCCCAACAACAGGGAAGGTTTTTTTTCCATGGATAGGTACTCTCAGTAGAGATTCATATCTTCCTTGATAATGTTTCCAGGTTTGTTCTCAAAGAGTAATTTAGTTCAGAAATGAGATGCAGATAGAAGGTAAACCAGAAGCATTACTTTTAAAGGGAAAGAGCCATGAGATGTCCTCTTATCTGCCCACCCATTTAAATCTTGACAATGTTTGGTTGGGTTCAGATGAGAGCTTCCTACAATTTGTTATCCATTGCATTTGCCTTGCCCATTGGCATCCTTTAGCATGGACATTTGGTACATAACATGGAATCGTCACACTGTGAACTTGTCCATTCCTACTGGGTGATGCTGTTAAGAAAGTGGGTGGGGAACTCCACCACAGTATAAATACATACTTTGTCACTATAGATTAAACTCAGCAACTCTTCAGTTGCATCATAGAATGAAATTGTTGTTGTTGTTAGATGCGCAGTCGTGTCCGACCCATTGCAACCCCATGGACAATGTTCCTCCTTCCTGTCTTCTACCATCCTCTGGAGTCCATTTAAACTCACGCCTACTGCTTTAGTGACTCCATCCAGCCACCTAATTCTCTGTCATCCCCTTCTTCTTTTGCCCTCAATCTTTCCCAGTATTAGGTTCTTCTCCAGTGAGTCCTTCCTTCTCATTAGATGGCAATTTTAGAAGCTCCTTAATTCTTAGTGGGTTCTATGATTCCTAACAGAGATATCTTAGAATTGATTCTAGAATTAGGGTGCTTCTAGACTGTCTCAAGACCTGAGTGACTTTAAGGAGATGAATTTTAACAAGCACAATAATGACAATATTTGGTTTGAATCAACCCGTGAATTGAAACTTTACTGTCATTCATCACTCCCATTTTGCAGTTCAATTTGCAAATAATCAAAAGTATTATAAAAATGTTTTACCAGAATGCAGCATAATGGGATAAATTATTAGCAAAAACTGTCCATTAGGCACAATTGGAAAAAAAAAATACGTTTGGAGAAATGAGCTTTAAAAGTCCTACTATCTATATTTGAATGTGAACAGATTGAGAAGGGTTTATTCAAACAGGGTAAACAGGCACAGCAGATACAATCCTGACTCTAAAAGGATCCAACTTGAATAAGAAATTACAACTTTTTAAAGACGTTGTGGAATTTCAGCCAAAAAAATATCTTGGCATCAGTGTAGTCTGTGAAATATTGACCTTGTGTGTAACAACTATCAAAAAGGTATCAAATTCTATACTGGGGATTATTAAGAAAGGAAATTGAAAATAACTCTGCCAATATCATAAAAAAATTAAGCTCTTGACCACAACTGGCACAATGCATACGATTGTGGTTCCCACATCTCAGAATAGACAGTGTCAAACTGGAAAAAGTGCAATCCAAATTTTTATACAATATGCTGTCTTTTTAGTTTAGAATATAGAACAGAATATAGACTTAATAAGAAAGTTACTAAGAAGGGATACAATAGGAGTGTTTAAAATTATTTCTGGTGGGGAGAAGGCAAAGATTATTACTGCTCATCTCATAAATATCCAGGAATATTCCAGGACGCTAAATGGTAACAAATGCAAGTCAGATAATAAGTCATATATAGCATAGTTAAAATATTGTCGTTGAGCAAGATAACATTAAATAATCTTTATAAGGGGTGAGGTTATCCATTACCATTATAGCTAAATCAATATATAGAATAGAATACAATTATTTATTGGCCAAGTGTGATTGGACACCCAAGGAATTTGTCTTTGGTCAATATGTTCTCACTGTACATAAAAAGACAAGATACATTTGTCAAAAATCATAGGTACAACACTTAATGATACTCATAGGGTACAAATAAGCAATCAGGTAACAATATCAATATAAATTGTAAGGATACAAGCAACAAAGTTACAGTCATGCAGTCATAAGTGGAGGAGATGGGTGATAGGAACGATGAGAAGATTAATAGTAATAGCAATGCAGCCTTAGTGAATAGTTTGACAGTGTTGAGGGAGTTATTTGTTCAAGTATTCTAATATCTTTGAATATTGTTGCTAATGAATATCTGTGTTGATAGTTGTACTTGTAGAGTTCCCATCAACATTCAGTTTAATTATTTATTCAGTTTGTTTGTTTGTTTGTTTTTCACATTTCAGAACCACCCATCTCTCTCAAAGAAGGCGTCTTTGTTCACTACTGTGTAAAATTGGACTTTGGGACACACAGCTTTTGGTCTGCTCCATTAGGACTTTTAGAATTACAAAATATGTAGATCTTTTCAAGTTAGGTTTCCAAGGCCAGTTCTGCCAAGCTGTCTATCACAAACTTGAGAAAGTTAACACTGAGGTCTTGTAGAAATTCATTTTAAGACATGCTGGATACAAGTCTTTTAATCCACAAGACAACCCTTTTAAAGCTCAAAACATGACAACTGTATCTCTTATTGAAAATATACTATACGGTCAAACGATACTATGTAAAACAGCTGCAAGAAGATAAAATACATATGGAGAAAAGGCACATTAGTAAAATACAATTTTGTTTCTGCACAGTCATCAGAATGGTTATTCACATAGAAGTTTTTTTGTATCTTTTTACATTGATTGTTCATTAGATAATTATGTCTAGGGATTTTAATCAAGCTTTACACCCCATACTGGATCATAATATAGTTTCAAGAAAATTAAAATCTAAATATTACAAATCTATCTGTTTGAATTTAATTTTATATACATGCCAACTTTTCCTTCTGTGTCAGCATTCATAAACATTCTTTCCTATTTTTCACAAGACTTATTCCCAATTAATTTTTTAAAGAATCTCCATCTTTAGTTGATCAGTTAAACAACTGCAATGTAGATTCATCTGGAATTCCTAACCACATTTTAAATTAATTAATTAATGAGTTTTGTATTGCCTTTTGTCAAACAAATGCCCCAATTAGATTTTCATTTTTAAAAAGAAAAAATTATAATCTTATATGCTTATAAACAAACATCTTAGATGCTAAGATTATTTAAAGGCGATACCATATAAAATAGATGAAAGAGTTACAATAATTTTTGATATACATTTTCAGTGAAAGCAGAGCTTATATGATAGGTTTTATTTTTAAGCCAGATGGCTTTAAAACACTTCTTTATGCACCTGACAATGAATATTATTTAAAATTTGTCAAACAAGACTATTAGTAAAAGAGAGGAAAATCTTGTAAGTTATTCATTTCCAGAAAATCACCAGGATGATCTCTGGAGGGCTAGAGATAGAGGATTCTATCCCGTTGCTCCCGATGACGTGGACAGAGTGCTGAGGAGGATGAAACCCACCACATGTTTACTGGACCCGTGCCCC
>JANHFK010003062.1:417321-436709 GCA_036250565.1 Sibynophis collaris | reverse complement strand
AAGGATATTGCAAAATCTCCATTCCCACCCCACTCTGGGGCCAGCCAGAGGTGGCATTTGCTGGTTCTCCGAACTACCCAAATTTTCCGCTACCGGTTCTCTAGAACCTGTCAGAACCTGCTAGATTTCACCCTTGATTTACATGTTTTCACACCTCAGTGGAAGGTAGACAACTGGTGATCTTGTAACCACAATTCTCACATGCCAAATTATTGACTGTGTTGATTGAAGATATTGAAACTGGTTGGATAATATTTCAGAGGCAGTAGATTGCCTATCCCTTGAATGAACAAGGGAAAAATAAGACAGCTTCCTATTCTAATTGAGAGGAGAAACAGAACTTTGGTAATCAGCTTAATCTCTTTTTCATATTACATGCCTTCGCTGTATGACTAATAGTATAATACTGACTGGTGCTGCTTTGTTTCTATACTACTTCACTCAACCCAGTAATCATTATGACATGATAGCAAATTTATGTCTTTGAGGACTTTGAGGACATGGCAGCTGGCAGAGGTTACCAGAATACAGTAAGAGATTCTGCTTAGGGCCTTATTTTTAAATATGAACTCTGGGTTTTTAAATTTATGTTAAAGTTAATATGTGTTTTAATTTTCTCTTGTCTTAAGAAAAGTTCTTGTTTTTTGCAACTTCGATGCCATTCATAATACCTTGTGCTCCCAAACAGTAGACATGGGACCTACTGGCTTCTAATTGTTGCTGGATCTCAGCTCCTGTTTGTGAGGCCACTAGCCAGAGGTGATAAGAATTGTAGGCCAAAGTTCTCTTGCTCTTTTAGAAGAATATTAGACAAACTGGAAGTTGGATTAAAATTTCAGCTGTAATGGTCATTTGGGAGCTGACACATGCTAGTTTTATTTCTGGAATGCTACTATTCTGAAATAATATTCTCTTTGATTGGTATGCTACTATAGATCAATAAAGCATTTAAGCAGAGGACAATTACATATTTGTGGTAAAATTCCATTTATGGAAAGGTTCTGCCCTTTTGAAGATAATAATATTGAAACATGAATTAATATTCTATTATATTGCAATTTCAGTTGAGACATATACAAAGAGTTCATAACTCCTCTTCTAACTCCATTTCTGGGATGGACTGAATAATGTTATGCAAAATTTATTAATAACTCTTGCAAAGTTTGTTTTTGCAGCTTATAAAATTTGCAATTTGCTGATAGCAAAATAGTGCAAGTATCGTTGTATATTTTTTTAAATCTTGTATGCTCTATTTTGTGTTGTATGCTCTATTTTGTACCTCTACTCTCTGGGTTTTATTTATTTTTATTTAGTCTGGATCACTGGCCTCTAGTAAGGGATTTGATTGGATTTGTCAGTGATGGTTGTGCTATTTTACTTCAGCTACAAGTAAAGGCTATGAATCAGAAATAATCTGAAAACAAAAAACAGTCTGAAAACCAAAATTGTCCATGGTGGTCCTTAAGAAGATAACAAATCTTTAGCACATGATTTTAAGTATTTGATGCAGAGTAGCAAGAAACTTCTCAAAACTCAGCAAGCTGAATATTATTCAGAGCAGTGAATAAGGGATGGATAAGGATGGAGACGTTTGGATTGCATAGCCATAAGGCTACATGTAAGCAATGATTGAAACTAGAAGCCTTTGGCATTAAGTTAGGCATAGCATTAAGCATTTAGTCACTTCTTAAAAGAAAGATCACAGTGACTTACATTTCTCTTACTTTAGTTAAATACATATAAAGGATAAAAATAACCATCTACATATCTCCAAATGTATATTACTCCTTTATGATTACTATATCTATTATATCCCTCACTTGGCGAAACTCTAAATAAATGCAGTTCAAATCTGGGGAGCTGTTTCTATGCCACTCAACTTTTATTTGTAACAGTGTTAACGGAACAACATTAGGAAAGCAATTTATGGTTTCTCCCCCATGCTTCTCTTCCTGAATGACTTTGGCAGGGAAAGTCATCTCATCAGCTGCCTGACCAATTTATTTGTATGACCTTAGAAACAATTGCACAAAATGGCTGTTACGATCTTTGGAGAAAATAAGCAAGCAGTTTTATGGTGACAGTCTTCTGTGCCTACTCAATGGTTTCCTTCTAGGTAAATATGTGTAGCATTGCAGCCTAAATAATCTACTAAAGTGGGTAGTAAATCATGTGATTTAATTACCATGGTAATAATTAAAGATTATTTTATTTCAAAAGAGTTTTTTTTAAACTAGTGCCACACTAAAGGATTTAGTGTGTATGCATGTAAAAACAAATCCAAGATGATTCTTCTTTTTTAATTGGAGAGCTGAGTTGCCGATGGAGTCACTGTCTGTCTTTTGTCTTTATCCAGTTTAGTGTGCAGGGTTGGCCTTGTTTGCCTGGGTTCTGTGAATACTTTCACGTTGATTTCTCCATACCAGCAGGTGAAACTTTTCACAGCACAGAGGTAAACAGACCCACCTGCTAAATTCTGTGCAGCAGGCATCTGTTGATGGGATTAGAGCAGGCCTGGCTAAGCTGGTTTTCTGTTTTCCTTAGTTGGCAGTGCTGCTGAAGTCCTAAGAGTTATCAACTGTTGACCTGGAAATAAGGCCTCTTCTTTAAAAGCTGCCACAAGGGAACAGATGGCACACAGCTGTTGCATTTGTTCCTCCCAATACACATTGTACTGTAACCGACATATGGATAGAGTTGTTGGGGCATTATGAATTTTCAGATGGGTCTTCCAGTGGTGAAAGAGCTCAGGCGCTGGGCTCCCATCCCAGTCTGCAACAGAGAGAGAGAGAGAGAGAGAGAGAGAGAGAGAGAGAGGAGAAAGAAGGATAGGTGCTTCTTCCCTTTTACAGTAGTGGGTCCAAGGATCCACTACTTTGATCATCTGGAGTCACTGGGAAAATATGCCTTCTCTGGCTAATGAAAGGAAGAGTAGGCTGGCAGCAACAGTGCTGCTATGATAGATTTGGGAGTAGCAATGAAGGGGGAAGATGTGAAATAGCACCCGTTTCTTCTTCCTTCTACTGGAGCTCATTGTGACTTGGTTCACAGTTGTTGGTAAATACTGAAGTCACGGGAGAAGGGACAACCCATGATTCTCTGGGCCAGTGGATTCCAAAGTTTCCTCTCCTGCTTTCATTGTTTGGCAAGATAAAGTCCGTTTGCCATAATTGGGGCAGAAGGTAAACAGACAAGCAGACTATCATATCTTCAGGGTTCACATCTGTATTACTTCTTTAGTGACTTTCAGAAACTCCATGCTCATTGATTTGGCTGTTGGCAAGCCTACAGAAGGTTCATAATACAACATTATGATCCGCTTTGTATGTTTCTAGAAATAAGCTCCACTAGATGCTTGTTGTTTACTATGGTGGTTTATATTTATAGTCTTAAGTTGAACGGCAGAATATAATAAAATGACAAATCTTTTTATAATTGTGGCAACCTAAGGTTATGTAGGTGAGTGGGTCCAATTTACATCTAAAGTGTGCTTATTTTGTCCACTCTTTCTGAACTGGATATAGGAATATGGCAGAAAAGTGTTCTAAAATATGAAATAATTTTCAATTAATGTATTTTTTCTCTGAATCATTAAGGCATTTAAAACAATGACTAATTCTTCACCTTTATGTTGCTGTGCTAGCCCACACTTAAGAGAGCTTGTGCAATCTTGCTCATAGTTATTTGGAAATAAGATCCAACAGAGTTCACTGCTTGTAGTTTCGACTTAATTGGTTTTTGCAACTAGTATCTGTATAGAGAGTCAGTTTTCTCAGAGTGGACTTTGTAAGTTGTAATGTACGCGTGCATGCACAATTTCAGGAAGAGGAGTTGGCGGATGTGAAAAAGTCAGCTTTTTAAGGAAGGATGTGAAGAAGCAAGTTTTAAAGGAGTCATGCATATTTTAATCTCTTTTGTGGTTTTAGAACACCATTGGGAGCTTCCTTGGATGAGCAGAGCAACCCGGCATTAAAAGGTAAATATCTGGCACTTTCTAACTTCTCTGTTTTCTTGCTCATTGGGCAGAAAGTACAAGAATAATAACTCTCCAAAATGCAGTTTGAATTGAAAGCTGTTTGGATGTTGTGAAGAGAATCTTGGGTCCCTGCTCTCCCAGCACTGTTTTCTGAACAGGAATGGGATATTCAGGCTTAAGTATTTATAGTATTCAATGTCTCCCTCATGCTAAAAGCTAAGTGAGACTCTTGTGTAAGTATCCCTGTTGGAAGGGGAGAGCGAGAAAGAAGCACATTGTGAAGTAGGGCAGCCTTTCAGTACGCTCTTTCTTGACTGGCTCTGACTGAACTCACCACACCTGAAAAGTTACCACCTGCACAAACCAGAACACCAAAGTTCAAAGTACGACAAGAATGTGCAGGTAGTGACAGAGCTGAGAAGAAGCCTTCGCAATAGCTGAGCGTTCTTTCATTTCGTTTTCCAGGGATGAGAGGGAATGTTTGTTCCCAGATGATATTTAGGCTTGAAACTTTTGGTAAGCAGTTTCAAAACGTTAAAGCTTTGTGCCGTGTTTGATGTGAATCAGAAGTATTAAGTTACGTGACTTTTGTAGATAGGAAATTGCTCTTTTTTTTCTTTTTAGCTTGACAGTATCTCTTGAGATTTTATGTATTATAAGATTTATCATGTTTGTTAAAAACTGCCAGTGCTAACAGTTTGGGGCTTATTAGACTGTAAAAAGCCTGTAAACATCATTACAATTTTGTACAATATGCTAATGTATGTGGTGGTTAAAGTTTGGGATTAGAACAAGCACCATCTTTAAGGCCATTTACAACCATGGAATCTTAATATAATTTGAGCCGGTCAGTATTTCACAGGGCTGTTGTGATGAGGAAAGAAAATGGAGAAGGGATGGCTATAAAGGAAAGATGAGATGCAAATAAATACCGGTGGATATTCCAAAATATGTTTAGTGTTTTAATTTACAATTGGCAGTATTGCTGGAAAATTAACCACAATAGATTTTGATTTTGCCAAACTGATATCTCTTTTAGGCATGCTGGTGAGGAATGGAGGAAGCTTTGAAGATGATTTGTCTCTGGGAGCAGAAGGTGGGTGTGGCATTAAGCATATGCTTTTAAAAAAATAAATAAAACTACTCTGCTTTTCTAAACTGAACAGTGCATTTTTATTCTGATTGAAGCATGTGAGCTTACTAGTTGTTACTATAAAAATGTAGGAAGAGATCCTTGGAAAAAAACGTATCAGAAATCTTTCAGTAAAATATAATACCGTGTTTCCCCGAAAATAAGACCCTGACATTTTTTTTTAATCCTGAAATAAGCGCTTGGCCTTATTGCCATGCGTTCACAAGCCCGATTGGGCTTATTATCAGGGGATGTCTTATTTTGGGGGAAACAGGGTAGTACCTGCAAATCTTTTTCAGTTTTCAAAATGAGACAAGTATGCTCATGACAAATTATGTTTCAGTGAGATGTTACAACTTTTTTGAAATTTCACCCCTCTGTTTCATATTAACCAAAATATTATGCAGATTGTTCTTGGAGTCGGATATATTGCTGTAAAAATAATTATTTTGTTTTCAGATCAGTTTCCTATTAAAATATGCGGACTTGCTCTTCCATCAGCTGGGTGATTTGTTTGATTTAAATCACAAACCTTCAAGATTCGGGATATTGAATCATTTATTCCCCATGCCTGGTTTGTGTTTCTATGACCTGATTTTATGTAATAAACAATCATGATATAATTTAGCTAAACATTTTGTCCCTGTTATCCCCATTATTATTTCCTTGCCGATCGTATAGATGCTTCTTATTATAGAAAAATAAAATGTTACTTGGGGAGACTTGAGTTGCTCAATATTTCAAGCCTGAACAACAAAAGTCAACCACAAATTGCTATTTCAAAGCCTAACAGCTCCTGACTCCATTCACCAACCTAGTCTCATTCTGACTTCCTGGCCAGCACAGAGAGGAGCATGAAAAAGCATTTTCATGGTTGTGAGAAAACAACATTGTTCTTACTTTTCTCTCTCATGGTTGCATGAGGCTTTTAATTTTAATAGCTATTAACCAATAATATACGGTAAATACTCTGCAATGCAGTGAGCAAAATAGGTGGTGTCTTGTCTTTTGTCCTCCATGACAAGAGTGGATAGAAGATATCTGCCTAGAAGACCTGCATTAGCAGTTGGATCAGATCTTTGTGTTCTCCAGGACAGTCTTCCATGTGACTGTAAAATTCCCCAGCCATAATATTCGGAACTAGAAAAGCAGGATAGGGAATTCTGGAAGTTGGAATTTCAGCATATCAAGGTGGGATTAATTTGGGAAAGGCTGCTTTGGAATATTACACATTGAAGAGATTGGTTTTAGCCTGCCACTAATCTGAAGTATTTAAGAATGGTTCTATATTGGGTCTCTCTGGCATGAATTTGAACTTACATCATCACAGTAATGGGATCAGATTCTGGCAAGAAAAATGTTGAAGGTATTATTAACATTTTCTAGAATCGTTAAAAAAAGATATATTTTTTGGGATTTATAAACACCAAATCAGAGTATATTGGCATTAGGTTTCTCACAACAAACTCGGATTAAAGCTCATTGTTTAAATTTACTTGATTTCTGTTCATAATTAATCATGTGGAACGCACAGAAAGATTTCAAGAATTAGATGCCAGGTTATGGTGAAATGTTTATGGCTTGTTCTGAGCCATGCCAAAGTTTTACCTTTGGGCCTCTTCAGCTTCTGGAATACTCAGTATGTGTCTTGGAATCAGATACGTATTAAAACCAGCTTTTCAGATACTTGGAAAGTGGAATAATTGGTACTACTGGAGACTTTTCTGTTTCACTGTTATCGGCAAACACATTTTTGTGTGTTTGCAGGATTTTTAAATCAAATTACGTCTGTGATAAATCTAAATGTTTCTAGGTAGGCCCCTTTCCTTGCATCTCTCCCTGACTTAAAATGTTTTAATTATTCAGCTTTTGTTTATAAACAAATATCTTTAGTATCGAAAGGATGCTCCTAGTTTTGATTGCAGAGTCCTGATGAAATTAAAGTGATATATTTTAAATATAGGCCAAAAATACTAAGCTATGATTGTTTTAATCATAAAACAGAAATCCTGCACCGCAATTCTCTTATTTTTAACCCAACAGAATGTTGGGAGGACATTAGGTAGAGAGGCATGGGACTCTCCATCAGCAGAGAAACCTTGACAACTCACTAGAATGGGGCCAAACTTGGTCTGTCGAAAGAAAACAGCAAAAGAAAGAGAGTTGACAAATGGGCTGGATCAAGTGGGGAATGTAGAGCGAAGAAAAAAAAGATCCCATTGAATCCCTTTGGGCAGCAGCCTAGAAAGATGCTATGACTGTTTCATTGTAATGCTCTCCTTCTCTCTCCCCCTCCCCCCATGACGTAATCCAGAACTGAGTGTATCCATTCTGCCCTGGGCTTCCCATTGCATATATAAGCATAAACATTGGGAGAGGCAACTTAATAAAGAGCAACCACACACATAGAGAAATATACTTTCATTCTACAGAGAAAAATACAGATGAGTCCTATGGACACTGGCGGTAAAGGAATGAAGCGAATTCTCTTGTGCTTTGTTTGCCTCATGCCAAATAAATATTTATGCAAGAGACTTGCTAGAATTTCTAACAGTGGATCATTTTCTCAGGCTCAGAAGGAAAGAGGGTCACCTATTGCTCACATATTTATCTTAGTCTCATTTTATAGATAGTTCATCCAGTGCACTAGGTCTCAATGCCATGTATGTGAGGGTGGCATGGGATCTTGTGTAAATCCACCCTTTGTAATTTGTAAACCACGGTCTGTGACTTAACATATTGCATGAATCCAACCAATTGAGATTTCTCCAACAGTTTATTCTAAAAACAATTTGCCAGTACATGCCTTCAAAATACTATTTATAAAATAAAAGTGATTGAATTGCTTGTTATTTCTGTTAATGATTACCAAGCATTTTTGTTTCTGTAATTTGTAATGTACAGATTTATGTTCATTCTCTCATTCCTCTTCCCTCTCCTTTTTCAGCTAATCAACTGCATCAAAGCATTGAACAAATGGAAATCTGGTAAAAATCCATACTTTTTTGCTTTGGAGTAATGTCTGACATGAAGTTGATCTTTCTATATGAGCATAATTCATTGTAATAGTTTGTCATCAAGACTATAAGCTGATGAGACACAGATGTGAGCTGTTTTTTTCTTTCTTTTTGATCAGCTACATTGTTAGCCTTGGATTTTTCTTTCATTCTGAGTGAGATGGACCACTTTTTACCCCCATAACCACAATCCGGATCTCAGACTAATAAATGGGACTTCTACTGCCTAATGTGACACTTTTGTAAAACTTCTCTCCAGGATCTGGTGAATGGCGATGGAATCTAGTAACTGCATCACCATTGCATTACTGTAGTTACTGAAAGTTCCAATAAAAATTCCTTGTAGTTCCAACCATTGAGAAAAGCCAAGAGTGCAGCATATTGTGTTTCCATATTATACAGAAATATGAAAAGCCCATTTGATTTAGATAAAGCACATTTACCTGTCATTCTGATTAGACTCAGTACATAATTTACTTATCAACCAAAGATGAGTAACTTAAAGTCTTTGAAACCTTTGGGGGTGACTCTCAAATTCCTTCAAATTGTGCTTCTAAACGCAGTGCCCCATGTTTTGAAAATAAGCTGTTAGTTTAAAATCAGATTGATGGAGTTATGGGGGAAGGACTGTTTTCCTTCCCTGAATCTCCTTCCTTATCCAGAAATGGAAAATCCTGGCTCTGCTTACATGTCTGAAACCCACCATACCCTGCATTGTTTTTCTTACCTTCTGTAACGCTGCTCTTCATCGAGCCAATAACTTGTGACTGATCTGGTCCACAGACATTTCCCACTGTTGTGCTTTAGCAAGCAGCGGTCCAAAACATCTGGAAGGAAAAGGTTCTACTCTTCAGCTGAGGCAATAAGGGACGCCGTTAAATTGCCATCCCTTTTGTGCTTGTATATTTAATTTATTTCAAACTAAAATTGTGTGCTGAGCTAAAAAAACAAAACAAAACAGAAGTTCCATGCGGTTCTCTGGATGTGGTAAATAGAACTAGGTGGGGTGCTTTTAGCAAAAGAAACAGTTGTGGGGTTTGGAAGGCATCATAAGGCTCACAATGAAAAGCTGCTGTCGTGCATTGCAACCGAAGTCAATTTAAGAAAAACCGGAGCAGTAGAATGTTGGATACTTGGGATATTCCTAAAGGAAGAGGCAAGCTCTCCACCCTGGTAATTGTGAATTCCCTTTGTGTTGTCAGCAACAGTATATTGGCAAAGGACAAGAGGCTTCAGTTTCATCAGAGGGGGAGAAGTATGAATTCCACTGGCTCAGGAAAAAGCAGTGCAACTGTTTCTAGGTAAGCAAAGAATTATTAGGGTGGAATAAAGAACCAGTGGATTTTTTAAAAAAAATTCCACCTCTTCTTTTCTTCCGAAAAAAAAGAAATCACGTTTTATATATATTTTATCAGTTTCACGGATCTGCATTTCGGTGATATCTCTTTTTGAAATACATTAAATATGGTCACCTTTGGAATTACATGATCTTTTGGCATACTGTGTATTATACTCTGTCTTATTTGTATATGTTTTGTGTTTAGCTTTAATAGTCCTTGGTGCTCGCTGAGCTTAATTGTTTCCTTGCAGATGTTTCATTAGCTAAACTAGGTAACATCATCAGTGCTAGTCCTAGCACTAGTACTGATGATGTTACCTAGTTTGGTCTGCAAAAAATGTCTGCAAAAAAACAACCAAACTCAGAGAGGCCCAAGGAGTCCTCAAATTGAAAACATTTTGAAAATGGCAATGAAAACCACTCCTCTATTACCAAAATAACTCTACACTGATGTGTTCATGCAGATGAGCTCAGCTTATCTTCTGTAAGGGAGAGAGCAGGCCCATGTGGTTCATTCTGCATTTCTCTGGCTGCCCATGCTTTGGAAGGCAAAATGTTTGAGCGGATTACCTACTATATCTGTAAAGTCTCCATGGCATGCACACCATTTTTCATATTGTTATTGCAACAATGCTGGATTAAGGTAAGGGTGTGCAGGAGGCTAGGGTCCTAATCTCCGCTCCCCATATCTTTTTAAAAGAGAAAAGCTCCTTATTGAGGCTGTGCAGGCTCTTTTACAAAATAAACCAGCATGAGCTCAAGTGAGTCAGCGTTAAGTATTTTAAAAAGAGTACCTCCAACTTGCCTACTTCAGGCCATCATTGCCTTGTATTTAAGAAATAAAGAATTGGAAAGGACAAGGTGCCACACATTCTGCAAAACAATTTGGTTGATTGGTTGGTTAGAATCCAAATCTTACAGGATGCAGTGAGTTTGCCGTCCAAGTACAGAACACGTCTTACTGTTTTCTAACAATGCAGTTATGATAGCGAAGACTGGATGAACAGGCCAAGTCTTCTCAGACCTACCGTATATAGTTGAACTACAGGGTTTATGAGTAGGGCTTTGCTTTCAAGGAGGTTTGAACAAGATTGGGGTAGCTGACAATCTGCCCTTGTATATAGTTATTGATTGAAACCATACAAATGTAAAACATTCTTCTAGGCAAATTCTGCTGCTCATTAATATCCAAACTAAATTAACAGTGTAGCTCAGGAGTATCCAATCTTGGCAACTTGATTTATAGACTTCATCTCCCAGAATTCCCCAGCCAACTCAGTGAAACTTATTCTAGATGTGCTGAGAAGTCCTGTTAAGGTTAATATAATTATGGGAGAGTGTACAACAAATATTTCAACATTTATAAATATATATTAAGTAAGATCCCCAGAATCATAATGTCATCTCCTTTTATCTCCTTTAAAAGCTAAAAATTGCAGTCTCAATCTTTTAATCCAGGTATTCAGTGTAACAGTCTTACAGATTTCACCTCTTTATTTAACCAAACAAGCAGACTATATAGTGCAATTCTTGTGTTATTGTTTTAATTTAGTGTGTCTGAACTACTGGAACTCTATGAGGAAGATCCTGAAGAGGTTCTCTATAATCTTGGATTCGGACGTGATGAACCAGATATTGCTTCTAAGATTCCACCAAGGTTTTTTAATTCGTCATCTTTTGCAAGGGGAATAGATATCAAAGTGTTTCTGAGTGCACAACTGCAACGGATGGAAGTGGAAAACCCCAATTTTGCTTTGACAAGTATGTTTTTCTTACTGGGCAATATACACATTCAGTAAACAGAAATGCATTAAAAAATTGGTATGTTCCTAAATAATTTCAAAAGTTGGCCAGGGGAAAAAATGATATTACTTGATTAATCATCTTGTTTTTCAGACTGGTAAACTAGAAATAAATAGATCTAATGCAAAGCCATTCTAATTTTAAACCATCTGAACCTAGTCACCTGGGGAAGAATGTTGTCAAGGCAGCTAACTATCCCTATATAATTTACCCTTTCATTCTGCAATGTGAAAAGCCAACCTCTCAAATGATAGTGAGTATGTAGATAACTGTAGCAAAACATTAGCAGCAATTGGCCAGCCTTTTCCAGCCTGGGTTCCTTGGAAAAATTTAACCCCCAAACCTTAGCTTCTCTATCTTATGTTAACTTGAGATGATGGAATCAATTTTAAACCTTTGGTACCAGCCTATTCACAATTGTCCCTGGACAGCAGAATGAAGTGGGACTAATATGTAGCCTATGGAACTGGAATGTGAGAAAAGATTCAGAAAAGAAGGAGTGGAACTTATTTTAAAGACAGTTCAGTAAGGAGATAAGTGCTTTTATTTGGGGGGAAAGTGATGGAAGGAATCTCATGTTTTTCCTCTCTTCTTCCTCTGGACAGTTTCCCAATGAAGTAACTTGGTGTGCATTAATTTCTTGGGTTTATGTGCCACAGAGTTGATAACAAAGTGGCTTACATCCCACTGAACATTAAAACAATAAAAATGAAAACAATATATTTTCCTTTGAGTGATTCAAAAGGCAGATGTGTTTTTAAGACTGATCCCATGACAAAACAATCCAAGACCATCTACTTTTCCTCAGGGAATACTACAAGTAACATTTTGGTAAAGAATTAGTGCACGGAACCCTAATTAATTCCTTCAGATTTCAGAAACCAAGGATAGTTGAAAGTCAGAAGTCAGGCTTGGCTTTGGTGCTAATGTTCTGGTGTTTCTGTTTTTAACTTTGCAAGTTTCAAGTTCATTTGTTGTTTCAATAATGCACTTTTACAGTGCTGCCCTTTGTTCTTTTTGTCATTTGGTTTTGTCTTTTTGCCAGGTCGTTTTCGTCAAATTGAAGTGCTTACTACTGTGGCCAATGCATTCTCCTCCTTGTACTCTCAAGTTTCTGGCACTCCCTTGCAGAAAATTGGGAGCATGAATTCAGTATCTTCCAGTAAAGAGGCATCCAGTCCACCTCCTCTGACACGAAGTAACACAGCAAATCGTTTGATGAAGACCCTGTCTAAACTTAATCTCTACGGGAACCCTCAAGCAGGGGATAGCAGCAGTAGTATATCCGCTGAGAAGGGCAAATCTGAAAATGGGAGTGAAGAACCAGAAGTGAAAAACGAAGTGAAAACTCCAAAACACTTCAAGGCATCTTTGTTGGCAACAGTAAAAGAAGAAGCACCTTGCAACCAGTCCAACCTATTAGGAGCTCTGGATTCTTCAGAACTTTGTCCTAGCGTTCAAAAAGAAACTCAAGATTATTCTATCTCTTATGAAGATCATCAAAATAATAACTCTTTTGGACATACAGGTGGATTTCATGAAAAGATTGCTGCTATGAACTCTTCTAACCTCATGGGTGATACTCTGGAATCAACCAGTTCTGAACATAAAGATACCAGGGCAATTCAAATGCCTGCAACTTCAGTGGCTGATAAAGAGGCCTCTGTTCCTTTAACCATTCCATCAATTGCCAACCTCATGCTGCAGCAGAAGGACTCCTTTGAGATGGAGGAGGTATGTGGAAAGAGATAAGGATTACTTGTTGCTTTGATGTTGTAGTTCCTCAAGTGCTAATTCCCTTCATATTCTGCATAAGCTTTCTCTGATAGATATTGGTAGAACTGTGTAGAGGACTTTGGAGAGTTATTGTACCTCTAGATTGCACCAATGTTGGATACAGAGTTTTGATAAGCTGCTAAAATAGTTCTTTGGTAGAAGATCTTAAACTACGATTTAAAACCAGATCTTTCATGGCTTCATACACAACCCTGATCAATTTTTAGTGAGTATTTCAGCTACAGGTACGGTCATAAAAAGGGGTTGGGGTTACTAATGTGAAGGAAGATTATACTCTTTTGAGATACTCCTATTTAAATTGTGCCTAAAAACCAGCCAGAGATACAGCATATTTGTTATTGTTAGTTAGAGATGGGCAGCCTATGGCATCTTAATTTTATTTGTTTATGCTCTTTGAGCTCCATATGATCACGAAAACTGACAGCATGATTTGTGTCCATTTTAGGTGGGAATTACGTAAGAACCATATTTTAAATTCTAAAACAGGCCTGTCAACCAATTGCAATTTAATGAGAAGCTCCTATTCCAGTGTGGGTAATACTGAATTAGGTAGACAAGTGGATGAATTTAAAGCCTTATCCTTTTAGGTCAGGAACAAGCAACCTGGTGCTCTCCAGATAATCTGGACTGCAATTTGCACCATTCCTTTCTGTTATTTATGCCAGCTGAAACAACTGGAAGTTGGTTATAACATTCTGGAGAGTTCCAAGTTATATATCATTATTTGAAGTGTGTTTCAGCTTACTGGATTTCATTCCTAAAGCTGCTAATGATAGGATACCCTTTGTATTTCTGTCCTGACTTGCTAGTAACCTTACTCAAGTCTGAGCAATTCTAATTTTGATTAAGGCATTAAAGCATCTTTGTTTGCCTCTCAGCTGCACAACTTTTTATTTTTTATGCAACCCTAGATCAGGGGTCCCCGATCCCTGGTCTGTAGGCCAGCACCTGGCCACAGCATGCCAAAAAAACAGGTCGTGAAAACAAGCGAAGCCCCATCCGCGGGCTATAGGCAGCACAGGAAACCACGCCCCCTATGGTCTGCGGAAAAATCTTTCTCCATGGAACCAGTCCCTGGTGCCCAAAAGGTTGGGGGCTACTGCCCTAAATCTCTTCTTGAACTGCAAAATATTTGCTCCCTATGATGTTCCCCTATCACACTAACATAAGAGGGTTTATTTGTTTTTGACAAATACATTTAGCAATTTAGAAATACTCCTGAAATAATGTGTCTTAAGTTATGCTTATGGTTTTACAGTTAGTTCACAGAAGTGAGGAATCTAACTATTAATGGCAAAAATGAGGACGGTTTCACTTTCTTTTTTTTTTCTTTTTTTTCTAATTGTCTTGTGCATAGAAAAACACTTATGAGACAGAGCAGGGAGTGCCCTAAAGGTTTGCTTTTCTTCTTTCCAAGTTTGCCTTTGGAATGTTTTCTTTGCACGTATCATGGCAGAGATATCCAGGGCACAGTTTTCCAAGCTGTCCCAGAGCCCTTGTGGCTGGGGCTTCTGTCGGAAGTCTGCTGCTGTCAAGATAGCCAGCGTGGGAGAGTGAGTCAAGGCACAGCTTTCCCAGGAGTTTTGGCCTCTGCCTTCTCAGCCAATCGGATGCATTTGTGCTGGCATCCTTATTGATATTGGCGAAGGAGATGTGGAAGGGTGGAGGGAACAGGGCAAAGATTGCAAATAGAAAGGCAGGCAGGGTTCTGACCCTGCGACCCGCAGCAGAGGCGGGGGAAGGAAAGGGATCAGCCCTCTTATCCCACCCGCCCCAACCAACCGCCTAATTCCCCCAGTGGGAAAGGGAGGACAAGAAACCTCCAGCACAGCCTAGGAGCAAATGAAGTCACGGAGCCGCCTTTGCAAACTGAGACCTAGCAAATGGCTTGTAAGATGGATGTTTATATGCATTGATAACAGTAGTAATTTTGCCTTTCAGAGATATCTATGTGCTTTTTGCCTTTGGGTTTGTTTTGTTTAAGGAGTATTAAAGGAGCTGCTGTTGATGTTTCAGTTGTGTGTTGTCCTGGCTTCCCCACATTTTAGAGTTGGTCTATCTTTCAATTGTCATATCTTTACAGAAATATGCTTTGAAAGGAGACATTTGTTATGGATGCTACATTAAGGAGAAGTGTATATTCTATGTACAGAATATATTATAATAGAATAAATAAATATTCTGTTCTATGTCTTTGCTGTTTTTTAACTCTGCTATGCATCCGGTCTGATTTTTGTTCTGATCTTGCTCTGATTTTTTTTACCAATGGCATCCTTATTCCAGCATCTTATCTTTTTTTTCTTTTCTATGGAAGAACTGATTCAAATGCATAGAGGCCATTTCTGGTTCCGTATAGATTTTAGTATCCCTAACTTCAGTTCTGAATCAGATGGAAAGAGAAACGTTAAGTGGCATAATCTGAGTTTGCTTCTGAATTTTTCAGCCAAATGGCAGTTCTGGTGATCTGGCGTGCAGGAAGTTGGGTGTTTCTTTGTGGAGAAATGCTGTTTAAAAAGGAACAATGGGAGACCCTTGAAGACTCATTTATGAAGCTGTTTAAGGCTTAGCTTTGTGGGATCTAATTTTGGCTTATGCCTTAACCCTGAAATTCAAGCACAAAGAAGTAGCTTCAGATTAGAAAAAAAACTTTACTGTTAAAAGATTTACTATGTATGACTCAGTGTCTCAGGTCAGAAGCTTATTTTCTGTACTCAAAATGAGCTCACAGTTGAGTTGCATAAAACCGTGGCCAAAAATTTCTTTCATCTCTGTAGTCTAATTTGAAAACAACGTTTAGCAATCAAATGGAAATCAACCAAAAATCTACCAGTAGTAGATCCTCCAATTCTGTTGTCCAGGAACAGACGAGAGGTAGTATAGATAGTCCTCAACTTACGGCCACATTTGAGTCCAAAATTTATGTTGCTAAGTGAGAAATTTGTTAAGTGAGTTTTGCTTCGTATTATGACTTTTCTTGTTGCATTTGATAAGTGAATCACTGCAGTTGTTAAATTAACAACATGGTTGTTAAGTGAATCTGGTTTCCTCATTGGCTTTGTTGGTCAGAAGGTTGCCAAAGGTGATCACATGACCTTGGGACATTGCGGCCATCATAAATGTGAGTCAGTTGTCAAGCATCTGAATGTAAATCCTGTGACCATGGGGATGCTGCAATGATCCTAAATTTGAAAAATGGTGATAAGTCACTTATGTAACTTTAAATGGTCACTAAGTGAACTGTTGTAAGTCGAGGACTACCTGTATGCCATAAGAGAGCTGTTAGTGCACACATATAAAAAATAGAAAACTTGATGTAGGTCCAAAATCTCCTCTGCAGAGATTAGCTGTTACTGCACCTTTGGTTTTATAGCCTTGCTTAACTTTCAGCAGAGACATTAAATAAATACTGCCTTATTGCCATTGTCTCTCCTGGTAGCAAGGAATTCTACTTACCTCTGTGTATTTTATGTGATCAAATTTGCAGTCGTTCCTCATGAAAAACTTTACTAAAATTATCTGTTCTCAAAAGTGATTGGTTTAGTATACCTCTTCATCAGTTTCTCTTCCAAAACGTGGCTTGCACAGACACAAATGGGTCACTGTTATGCTTTTAAGAAAATACGGTGCCCGCGCTCTCAAGTAAGAATGCTTAATTTTGGGGGGTATGAAGATTATTTGGAGGATTGCAAATAAATGCAATTTGTGGCAGCATCTGTTGAGTCATGATGCCAAATCAAAAAATTATTTGCAGTCCAAGCTGCATGATCAAAGTTCTAGTCTTTTATGTATGAGTGCTTGATCCACTAACGCATATACAAAATGAGTAGAGTTTGGGTTGTAATATTGTAATGCACTTTTCATCATTTGACCCCTTGCTTTTTTCTCTCCAAGCACATGGAAGTGGTAGTGTTTGCATGCATACAGTATGCAATATCAGACAGTTTGGGAAACTTTCACAACAGAAGTGCAATTTTGAAGACATGGCAGGCCTTCATATTGTTGAGCAAGTTCAAATTATTTTGGCCAGCCCTTTTACTGACATATCTGTCAGAATGGCTTTACACATAGGATTTTATATATATTCAGGCCCTGAATTTCAGGGTTAAACTAAATATCTCCTCTTCAGAATATTCCTGAATCTGTTCAGAAGTGATAATTGGCTGCTGTCCATATGGCTGATCCAGGCTGAGCAGAAATAGACCCTCTCCACCCATCTATCTGGGATTCTAGGACATTTAAAGGCCCTCAGATTTGTGTGTTTGTGGAAGAGAGATACAGAAGGACTGGAAACAAAGGTCATGGCTATACCGGCCTTTCTGGGGACTATAATATTATCTATTATTATAATCTATGTTCAATCTATTTTGGGTTAGGGTTAGGAATTGGAGCTTCTGTTCTGAAGATATTACTGCAAATTGAAACACTGAAATATCCCTATTTTGTTTCCTTGAATCAAGCTCAAGGTATTTTCATTTCAATAGTATTTATTTTGTTCGTTTTAAATAGTGATAACAAGAACACAATGCTTTAGTTTGGTATTTTGAAAATAGGCTTGTTTCCTAAAAGGAAGTCCTTTGATTTTGGATTTTCTATTTTAATAAAGCAGTATTGTCTGAATGTATTATATGAAAAAGATTAGCTAGGCGAATTTATCACCAAAAACAACTTAGAGCTAAGAAAGTGTCTGAAAATGTAGTAGTTATGAAATAAGGAGGCCAGATCCCTTAAGAAAGCAGTGCAGACTTTGGAGTCTGCTTAACCAATCTGGCAACTCTTAATAGCAGAATTTTAAAAGTCTATCTTTCTTTTTGATTTTATATCAGAAAAGTCATATTTTTCTATTTTTTTCCTGGTTTCATCTCTTGTGATTTTTCTTATGTTTTTATACTCTCATCTTGGAATGCTTCTAACACAATTCCTGCATTACTCATATTAAACAGTTACATAAAACTGAATGCCTTGCAATTTTTTTTTTACTATAGTTCCCAGTCCAACCAGTATGGCCATTGGGCAGAAACAGTGGGGGTTGTAGTCCAAAATATTTGGACAGGGACATCAAAACTCCAACTCCTGCCTTATTAACATTAAGCATGCCAATAGGTTGTTGTGTATGGTCAAGGGCTTTTGAATAGGCAGTCTCCAGTCCTATACAGGAAGTATGTGTGGTTAGTTGCTTATGAGTAGGAATTCTGTGTAGGGTTTTTGCCCCCCATAGGTGGCACTATCTGGATGTGTTCCATAATATGTCAAGGTGAAAGACTAACCATGGGAGCTTGGCCTCCTCGGAGGAAACAGGTTGAGTTAGCCTGACATGGATAGTATAGGAAA
The DNA here is from genome assembly GCA_036250565.1 of Sibynophis collaris. Lineage (NCBI taxonomy): Eukaryota > Metazoa > Chordata > Lepidosauria > Squamata > Sibynophiidae > Sibynophis > Sibynophis collaris. The sequence continues at coordinate 418,317 of JANHFK010003062.1, read as the reverse complement.
AGTAATAGTGAACCTATACATACATACATTCAAAGAGTCTGAGCAGTTATATGGTTCCCTTTTTACTGGTATTCAGAGTTAAGTCAAAATCCATATTGTGGCTGACAATGAGGCTGTTGTTTTGGTATGTGTTTCATACCGTAGTTTAATCATTCTGCTTCAATAGCAGTATGTACAAAGACAACTAAATGGGAATATTTCCAATTCAACATTGCAGGAAGGTCCATCATGCCTGCTAGGAGTTTCCCATGTTGTTATGGAAAGCTACTTCTGTATGCTGGGCAAATAAGAATGTCAGGTGCAATTTGTTCTGAGAATCCAAAGAACCTTTTAAAAGAAATGGAGATAGCCTAGAAATAGCAACATTGATGGATTTCTTAGCTATTCCAACTTGACAATAATGTTGCATTAGGTTACATTTTGGAACACACAATTGGCGTTCCTGAGTCTACAATATAATCGGCAATTATGCAAACTGGCTAAAGCTTCTGAGGACAGGAGTTCATGGAAGGACTCCGATAAATCCCATATATAGTGTAGCTCTTTTCCTCAAAGATAAAATATCAGTGTGGCAATGGTGTGTTAAGCATATATTAACTCCAGTGTCAACATGAAGCTAAACTGAAGTAAAAATAATCTCTCGGGTCAACCTGAGCTCCTGCTATGTAATTTTTTTTTTTTTTTGGCAGTCCTTTGGAATGTACAGAATTACATTCTTAATAAAGGAGACGGAAAAGACAACAGAAATAAGCATTCCAAAATTTTTGATGTGCCAACTATTAAAATGGATTTTTAATGCAGTTGATCTTCATTTTCCTTATCATATTTTAAATATTAATAGGGATTCACCAAGCCCTGTTATTCTTTTAGATAATGTCAATTAGTATTCTGGCTACTAGAATAGAATAGAATATTTATTTATTTAATTTGATTTATATGCCGCCCTTCTCCGAAGACTCAGGGCAGCTTACAATGTGCTAAGCAATAGCCTTCATA
>JANHFK010003062.1:260760-271812 GCA_036250565.1 Sibynophis collaris | reverse complement strand
AGTTGGACCATAAGAAAGGCTGAGCGCCAAAGAATTGAGGCCTTTGAACTATGGTGCTGGAGAAGACTCCTGTGAGTTCCTTGGACTGCAAGGTGGTCAAACCAGTCAGTCCTAGAAGAGATCAACCCTGACTGCTCTTTAGAAGGCCAGATCCTGAGATGAAACTCAAATACTTTGGCCACTTAATGAGAAGGAATGACTCACTGGAGAAAAGCCTAATGTTGGGGAAGATTGAGGGCAAAAGAAGAAGGGGACTACAGAGAATTAAGTGACTGGATGGAGTCACTGAAGTAGTAGGCGTGAGCTTAAATGGACTCTGGGAGAAGGTAGAGGACAGGAAGGCCTGGAAGAACGTTGTCCATGGGATCGCGATGGGTTGGACATGACTTCGCAACTAACAACAATAACAATAATAAACAGATGAATGACAATCTGCTGATCCATGATATGGCAAAGACCCAGGAAAAAGCACCTGGCTCACAGTATAATCTATTGCTGCTTCTTTAAAAAGAAAAAAGGGGAAAATAATCTGCATTAAAAAAAATAAAAAATTAACCAGGAAGGGATGAAAGAAATGTTTATTACTTAAATTGTTTCTCAACTCCCTAAAAAGTTCGGAGTCTTTCATTCCTTCTTCAATTCTAGCAATGAAAGCTGTCCAGTTTAAAGTCACACATCTCTTTCCAATCACAACAAAGAAGGCATATTTAATATGCATTACGCTCAACTTCTGAAAGGTCATACACGGTCTTCTCCACTATTAAATGTCAGCCTTCGCATATGCAACAGCCTGTCCACTCCAGACTAAATGCTTGAGATTTGGGAGTCTGGGGGAGAACTCTGAACTCTATAGAAAAAATCAGAACGGATTGAATTCCCTCCCCCACCCCACCCCGGTTTTAATAGCATTATATTCCTCGCTAATCATTTTCCAGGCCCTTCATTACAAAAATCTTAGTGGTGGTTGTTTGCATTCTCAGAGGGCAGCAACTGGTAAGTTGTATGTGGGTTTCTTTCATGCCCTGTGCTATATATAACTTTCCAGGATTTTAAAAGGGTTCATTTAACAGAACCATTCTTAGGTGACCAGACAGCTTGTGTCATTTTTTCCATGATTAACTTTTAAAAATGGACATAAAAGGAGAAAACCTTGAGATTTAAAGTATTGCCAGAGTTCTAGCTGATTCAACATTTTTATATATGAACGTGCATGTATGTCTGTGCGTGCACACAAGCACACACACACCATTTTAGAAGTTTTATTGTCATTTCCATAGCCTTTACAGTATTGTAACCTAACCATTAAGATTTCATTTTTCCCATGGTATATTATTTTCTCTTTAATGACTCATACTTGGATGAGACATGGATTCATCAATCACTTTAAAGGTTAGGCTCAGACATCCAATGAATCCTGATTAATATGTAATGTCCACATGTGAGTTGTGAGCAGGGGCTGTAAAATGCTCATAGAAAAGAGCTTCCTGTTCACTTCAGCAGAAGAAAACCATCTCCTGTTATGGAAGAGAAGAACCACAAGATCTTCTGATATAGGAGGAATGAGAGATTGAAATGAACATAAGATGCTATCTGTTTCCCATAGTGCTCAACTATATGCCTTTGAGAAATCCAGAGCTTGAGCAGAAAGCAACAGCTTTTCTCTCTTGCTTCCTAGCAATTGATCTTAAGTGCCCTTTTGTTTCTGAATAAGGAACCTTTATACTGTCATCATTAATTACTCATCCACTTTTTGGAGTGGAATAGACCTCTACCTGTATCAAACACCTGTAGAGTTCTGGAATTAAAGAATGATAGATATACAAGTAAATGAGCTGTGTGTGTGTGTACACAAAGAGCAGACCTTGTATTGGGACATAACAATGTACATTTCATAATTTTGATGGAAATTGGGCTTTTGTTCCCAAAATGCTAGTTTCAGTGAACTCTGTTCTAGCTGTTGAATGGGTCTATCGCATAGCCAAAATATAATAAGTCTGTGTATTCCTTTTTCTTAATTCTCAATCCAGTTAAATATGTCATCATTAGCCAAGCTCAACAACTGGCTTAAATACCTTTGAAAAAAAAACCCCACTAAGATCTACTAGTTCCAATATTTAGCCATCCTGGCATATGAACAATGTTTGGGGTAATAAATGCCATCGCAAACATTCATTTCTTAAACAAGCCCAAGGAAACACCTGGTGCTTACCAAATCTTGTGCTCCATAGTTGTTAATGTTGCCATTTCAAAAACAGGTACAGCCTCTATTTTGCTTTCCTATTTTGCCCATTTGCATAAAGTCCTATTCTATTTGGAACTATTATTTTGCTCCTCATGTCAGTGGAGATTGTTCTGCCATTCGTCTTCATGAAGAACAACGAAGAGTCTGGATGGAAATATTTGGGCAGCTGTTTAAATACATCTGAAGAGTTGGAAGATGCCAAAACAAATGAAGGATATTCCCTTACACGGCTCCTTTTCCTTTAAAAACTGCTGTTATCTCTGTCTTAGATCGGTCTACAGTACAGTTCAACTGGATTTTGCAATCCCTTCCACACCAAATAGCCTGCAGATGGATTCAGTTCAAATATTTATATTGTACCTTCCTTCGTTTTATTTACCAAGCCCTTAGCAGGAGATCATCACATTATTATGCTACCCGCCGATTGATTATTATTCTTTCCTTCCTTTGTGGATCTTAAAAGGCCCCACCAGATTTTGGTCACAATATCTGTTTCACAGGACAATTTACCATGTTGTCATGTAATTCTGTAACCCATGCAACTACTAGTGCAAAGAAATGGCACTAGGGTTTCATTATTTCCTTAAGGTGGGGCGTGAACACTTTTTTTTGGTGATCATGGATTTTAAAGAAAGCCAAATCTTCAATGGAGGAAAATTTGGCAGACCTGGAAATAGAGTTAGCTATTTCTTTCTTTTTAAATTTAAATCTAGTTCAGGCATTCGTTTGGATTTTTATGCATTTCTCTTTTGGGATTGCAGAAAACCGCTCTGGTTTTCAGTAAGCAATGGTTGAGACAATTGCAGGGCGTGGGAAAGAGGGCTTCATTCTACCCTAGGGTCTCAGGATGTCCCATCTCCCCTCCACCCGACTTAAGGAAAGAGACACAACTGACTGAGGTATAGCATACGTTTCTTGCGCAGAAAACCTCAGATGCCATTTCTGGCATGAGGACAAGTTTCAGAAATGTCCATTCTGAAAACTTTGCAAGCCTCTGGACAGTCTAGAGACAATACAGAGTTAGGTGGAACAATGATCTGGCTCCTGCCTGCTTTTGCTTCCTGTTTTCCTTATTCGGCAAGCTCCTAGCAAGGTATTGATTGGTGGCCTCTTGGGCAAAGCAATGAAATTCGCTTTCATGCAAGGGAGAGATTGTGGCAGCCCTCTTAGAAGCTCCACCTTAACATAGGAACTGACCAAATCACTCTTCCTACATTATATTATTCTGCTCTTTGAAAACAAGATGCCAGCTTTATATTTCAAGGTCCTTGGAGTATTCACGACATATAAGAGTGGCCAGAGAGTTCTTTTAGATGAAAAATTATCAATATCTCCCTTAAGAAAGATATTGATAATTTTATTTAAATCTGCCTTCCCTTAAACAAAAGGGAGCAATGGAAAGATAGCTCATTTTTGTTTTTGAAGGAGGACAGATTTTTACACAGCCATCTCATTCTAAGGAGAAAATGCTGACATTAACCAAGCAAAGTGCTAGAGCCAAAGTAGTGGAGATATGTGTTTGTCACCTCCAAAGTAATAGCAATTCAACCTAAAACCAACAAAGTAGAGTTTAATTCTTCTCAAATATAATGTTTTCCCAACTTCTACAGAACATACACGCCAGTCTTCTTCCCTGCCTGTGTTTCAATGTCTAAATGGCTTCCTTCCAACATCCAAAATCCAACACCTATACAAGTATGTCAGTCATCCCAGCATCTATTAACCTCTAGATATCTGAAGCCACTGAGGAAGCATCTTCTAAACAATTGTCTTGAGCTCTTTGATAAAGCACAGCAAGTCCTCTTATCAATGGACACAACATAAGAGGAATCTGTTTGTAATACCCTTATAGGTACATGTTTAAAACAATGCTGCAGTGTAAGCATTTTGTAAGCTCTTTGCAATAAAAACCAACAAGAATTAAACAAAGCTAATTTCAGCTAAATAACTTTAGTTATTGCCTATAAGAAAAACCAATCAAGCTAAGACATACGTAAGTGAAAACATATGGGCACTGGTACAATTCTTGGCTAATTTGTAACTGTAAACTCTTTTTTAAACTGACCTTTCAGACAAGAAGTAAAGTCCATGTAAGGGCATTGTGTTTTTGCTTATATATATATAAAAAAGAGTATTTTGTTATAATGGCGGCTTGTTTTGGGATTGTTTATATATGCATGAAAATACAGCCCAGAATATTGTACAAGATGCCTATCTATCTCAAAACAAATAGATTTTTAAAATTAAAATAGAATAAAATTAACAAAGTCTTTTGCATTATTTTACATGCGATGATGCCTTGAACATTAGATAAAATGCAGTTTCCTGGAATCAAATAATCAGCAGGATTTAACAGATCATTTATTTCATGGATTTTGTTCCAGTCTAGGATGAAGATTTCTATTTCAAGTGTTTTCCAAAATGTGGAGCAAAGTTGGGGCATAGTTGGCTCCTTATCTGAGCCTGAAGGAAAAAAAAATCTGGAGCAAAAGTTGCAACAATCAACTATTTTTCAGGGATGATGTAAGCACTGATTTCTAATTAGTGGGGTTCGGTGTATGCTGTGTAGATTTATTATTTTTTAAAAGAAATTATTGCTTTTAAAATAATAACAAAAAAGAAAAGGAAAAAGAAGAAAACAGATAATTGTGATAGAAGTATATTGTCAGAGAAAATAAAAAACAGACAATAAAATATACATAATTTTTTTTAGAAAAAAAATCACTTTCTGTGTCCTTTCCTTTCCTTTCCTTTCCTTCTGTGACAAGATATTCTTTAAAACTGTAATTCTCAGAGCAGCCCAGGAAATTGTCAGGATTGTAATAGAAACAAATGTGATTTAGGTTGCATTAAATGTGATTCAGGTTCCAGAAAGTAATTGTGTTATATTGGAAAAAGATCTCCAGTTCTACATGTCGTATTTTAAAAAGGATGCTATAAGCTACAGCATACTAAGAAATGGTAAATAGAAACAATGAGATATTTCATGCAGGGGGAGTTTAATGACATAAACAATCATTGCCTCATATGAAGGCCCAGCCTTGCCATGGAGATTTGTTCAATGTGGCTCCACATGGCATTCCAGACATTTTGGAAAACAGTTTGGCAAAATATTTAGTTCTAAATGGTACAAAGGTTCAACAATGAGATCAACAGGTAGTGGTGAAGCTCTGAAGATTTCACCTGGAGCATGAGGCTGGATTGAGTGATATTCTATGATCCTCTAACATTAGCAAGGACCACAGCAAAATCAAAGAGAGTAATTTATTTATTAAATTTATATCCTGCCCATCTCACAATCGGGCAGCTTACAACATCAATTAATTGTACAAATCAATCAAGATCTTATTTAAACCTACGCTTCTATGCATGTATACTTGTTTGTATGTTGATGTTGCTCTTATGTTTGTATGTACTGATTATATTACCTTGTTGTTTGTATGTACACTGGAAGCTTTTGCACCGAAGACAACCTTGTATGTCCAATCACACTTAGCCAATAAAACTATTCCATTCCATTCTTCATCATTGATTTGACTAATCAAATAAAAATGTAAACAAATCATCCTTCAATTAAATTGTCAAATTGGTTTAAAATGTAAAATTCTATTGTCTATAGTTTTTATCAATAAAATAAAATAGGCCAATGCACTTCTAACATCTTGGTTCATGTTCAGGAGCATTACTACTTTCTGTTGAAATTCTTTCAAGGGAAAAATAAGTTATTTTTCCACAATTGCTTTTTGATAACTGCAGTACAACCCCAGAATCACACCTGTGGGATATGAAGTTGAAATGTGACTTTATATGCCAATCCTTCCATGTACCTATCCTTGCTTGCTCTACGATTTTTTTTAATGGAATGAAATTCAAAACACAAGGTGAAATCAAATCAAGTTAATGGATCAACCACTAAGTGAATTCTCCTTAGAATGCTCTACAGACAAGACATAACGTTGTTACTTCCTGGTTTATAATCCTCTGCGCATGTGCAAAGCCTTCTGCGCATAAGCAGAGGGTCAAAAATCGGGTGTGACGATGGCGTGCGCATGCAGAGTGCGTACTTCCGAACTGGTAGGGAAGGTAAGTAGATTTCACCCCTGGAATGGACATTCTAGAAGTTGTCTCCTTTAGGATCAGAAGACATTTCATTCAATCCAATAAAGAGTTACAAATCTAAAGAAAGAGGTGGATAGGAAATTCTACTAAAATTTATAGTCATTTACTTTCAAGATAATATTTCTAAGCCTAAATTATAAATTTTAGCGGGTCATCAAATAAATGACATTTTTTTCCTCTAAATACTACAGATCTACCACCACCACCACCACCCGAAAAAAAGAACATACTCAGAACATACTCAGTTGGGTAGTTTTGAGTGCAGAATGCAGAAAATGCTGAATTCAATTCCTTGCTTGCACATGACTCTCACCAGCAATCTTAGACCCATAATTTTGGCGGTGTTTACACAGCCCACTGAAATATAAACCAATGGCATTGTGCAAATCCATCTTGGGTTATTAATTTAGCTTTCATTACCTCGTACGATTAAATAAAATGGATTAAATCCAGTGCAGCCAAGATTAGGTAGACATTTGTAAGCATATTGTGGCAATTCTCTGTATCATCGTGCATTGTTGCCCCAAGAATTAGAGAAAGGGAAAAGAAAATGTTATGTACAATCTTGAGTATAATTCGCCAAATGGTAAAATACTGGTATATTAGTGCTGTACAAAAGGATTCTTCATGCACTTCAAGGGAGATGGCAGCTCTTTGGCTGCAATGTCCACCTCCTGCTTGAAACAAATTGACAAAAAAGTGGGTAAGTGGGAAAGTCTACGTTGTATTACAAGCTGTGAAGTGATCATCACTTCAACTAAACATCAGAACCAACTTGAGAATTTTCCTATAAATCCAGTCTAAATATCAATAAATACTCTGAATATATTTGATCTTTAAAACAATCGAGGAAACACTTTTGCAAACTGTTAGGTTTGTATTACATGTGTAGCATCTACTATATTTGATGGTAACTTCTAGGTTAAATTTCATCCTATCCTGAACATTTTCTTCAACAGTGAGTCAACAAGATCCAAGATGTTCCTTGTGAGAATAGAATCGCTTTTACCTTTGGAATTTAACTTTTGGGTAGATACTTTTGTCCTTTCTAGATGCAACCCAACGTACTCTTCTAGGGGCTAAGGTAGTCTGATATTTATTGATCATTGTTGATCATCACTTCAGGGTCAAGATTTCTTAGTTGCGATTTCATCCGTTCCACAAGAATTTTAAAGACACCTAGAAGTAGCTGCAATTATTCTGAGATTATACAGCTGTAAAATATGTTATACAACTATCACAGCTCAGTAGCAAGGCTGAAGTGCAATTATTTTGAAAAGCCATTTTGGTTCAAAAATGATCACAGGAGACTAAACTAAATGGCATGTGTGAGTATAAATACAAAGGCATTTATCATGAAATATATTAGATGATACACGTATAATACAGACACAATAGCTTTTAGATGTCTTTTCTTAATTGTTTTAAAGATCAAATATATTCAGAGTATTTACTGATATTTAGACTGGATTTATAGGAAAATTCTCAAGTTGGTCCTGATGTTTGTTTGAAGGGATGATCACTTCCCAGGATGTAATACAGCATGAAGCTATGCTGCATAACGACACAATTCTACACATGTCTACTAAATCTTATTTAGTTTCTGAGACTGGATTTTAAACTTTTTCTAATGGGAGTCTAAAGAATCTAGAGCGGTCTAATGATTAAGGTGCTGATCTAAGAGTAGGGAAACTTGAATTCTGGTACTGCTTTCTGCACAAAAGCCAGCTGGGTGACCTTGGACTTGGACTCTTCCTCCGAGACCAAGAAAGAAGGTAATGGCAAATAATTGCCAGGAGTCAAGCTTGACTTGAAGGGAAGGAAAAGGAAGAGGAGGGGAGGGAAGAAACACAACCATGTTAAAAATCAGAGCCATGAAGTCTTTGCAAAAGAAAACATCGTCATGATTTGGACTGAAATCTTAAAATAGTTGCTAGGGACTAAAATCTATTAGGATAAGTAGTAAATGCAGCTGGATATATGTCAATAGGACCATGCTATTGAGTAGTTGTTTTTTGTTTAGCAAAACAGTTGCATTTAGTTTCCAAACTGAGCATTCTATTAAGGCTCCAATCTAAGCATATTTCCTAGAAGTAAGCCTGTCAAAATTTCTGCAGTTTACAAAGCCCAAGAAAATATGAATAAGTATTACATTTCTGGCCCACCAACATATTCAGTTAAACTGAGTCTGAACAAAGCAAGGCAAAGAGAATGTATCTGAGCAATTGGCCAGCTTTAAAAATAAGAAATTCATTTCCAGGGATTTTTCACAAACATCAAAATCCCAGTTCGAAGTCTGAGATAAAGCTAATGATGTTTGGGGAGGTAGAAGGTTGCTGTTTCAATTCCAATCTCGTATCAGAAGCCTCCAAAAGTTTACTACAACTTGCATGAAAATGTCCATCTCAAAACTCTGCTGTCAGACACACACACACACATGATCACACAAATAAGCAGACAGAACAAGTTTAACTTCAGATTCCTGCTCCTGAAAGCCTCTTGTTTGCTTTCATATTTGAAAGCCAGGAAGAGTTCTGAAAAAGTTCCCCTTCAAAATAACTTCGCCTCCAGAGGAACGAGCACGCCACTTACCTAAAGATAGGTCTCTGAAGATGCTTTTTCCTAATTGTAACACAATCATCCATTTAAGTGTGGGGGAGGAACAGCCACTTCCTGAAAAGAGTTCCCGGGAGAACCTGGGAGCAATCGGGAAACTTGTTCTTAGCTACTGTGCTGAAGACACCACACCAAGGTTTTTTTCTGGTGCAGGGGAAAACCTCCCTCCGTGTGACAGTCCCGTAAAATGAGGCCATAGAGACCACATAGAGTCTGAGCAGCACCAAAACATGCAGCCTGTTACACAGAGACCGAAGACAAGTTGAGCAAAGCAGAGTCTCCCTGGAAGGGTTTCAGCTGCCTGAAGAAAAGGAAGAACTTTTACCAACTCTTAACCAAGTTTAAAAGAAAAAAATAAACTTGAGCTAGATTATTCCAGGCATGAGAATTCTTCTAAAAAAAGCACTGGTCAAAGTCTTCAACTTGAACACTGCCTTGCTTCGTGAAACAAGACCAGTCCATTGGGAGGCTTCCCTTTTTTTCCCCTTTCTTTTCTTTTCTTTTTTTAAAAATCCTCCCCTTTCTTCAAAATAAAAGTTGTCCAGCTGTTTCAGAGCAAACCCCTGCAAGTGTTTTCTAAATGTTTCTGTGCTGTTGTAAGAACTGTATACAAATTAACAGAGACGGATGACTCTGATCTCCATTCCTGGCTTCACATCAAGACATTGCTGCAATTATTTTACAGTCTGGCTATTATTCACTTTGGCTGATGGGTGACTATAACTATGCGCATTAAACCACCGCTCATAATTTTTGGCACCCACACCACCTCAGAGCTCACAGTCGGCCGAAGCACCGTCTGATGTTTGCAACTGGTGGGATCTTAACTACACGGCAAGGAGCCATTATCCTTGAGTTAGAAAAATTAAAATGGAGTGGGGCTTCTCTAATGGCAAAGTCAGATGTTTCGTTTCATTCTGGCCGTGTGGCAAAACATAGATCATTTATTTATTTGTTTGTTCAGATGATTTAAACAGCCATCTTTTCTAAGCCACTCTGGACAACTTACAACAACAACAACAACATAACCAATGCAGAGATGGTATTCAGCAGCTTCCGACCAGTTTTGGAGAACCAGTAGTGAAAATTTTGAGTATTTCGGAGAACCGGTAAATACCACCTCTGAATGGCCCCACCCCCATCTATTCTCTGCCTCTTGAGTCCCAGCTGATCGGGAGGAAATGGGGATTTTGCAGTAACCTTCCCCTGGAGTGGGGAGGGAATGGAGATTTTACAGTTCCCCTGCCACGCCCACCAAGCCACGCCCACCAAGCCATGCCACGCCCACCAAGCCATGCACACAGAACCGGTAGTAAAAAAATTTGAATCCCACCACTGAACCCAATGTCTATAAAGCAATTGTTAAAAAGACGAAAATAAATAAAATCAATAAATAAAATAAAACAAAAACCCTGAACCTTAATCATCCCCTCACAGCAAATCCAGTTTCCCTCATTCCAGACTATGGATCTCTGTACTATACTATTGAAGAACCTTGCTAAAAAGCCAGGACTTGGATTTCCAAAAAAATTAAAAGGGTGGAGCTCTGCTAAGACTGCTAACAATTATTTCAGAATATTCGACTTTCTACAGCAGGCGTGACAAAGGGGTTACAAAGTTACAGTGATTCAAATACAGGCAGTCTTCATTTAAAAAAGTAACTGCAACCAATCTTTGCATTTGGGTCTGTTGTAAAGCAAAAGTACCTGAGGTAAGCTGTGGGAAGATTGTGTGCACATAGTTTCACTTATTAACTGCATCACTTAATGACCGAGTTGCCAGTCCCAAGTGTGATTGCCAAATGAGGACTTCCTATGTCAGTGATGGCGAACCTATGGCACGTGTGCCACAGGTGGCACGCGGAGCCATATTGGTGGGCATGTGAGCACTGGCCCAGCTCAGCTGCAGCATGCATGTGTGCGCTGCACAGCTGATTTTTGGGCCTTTCTGGCCTCCCAGAAGCTGGAAAACAGGCTTTGGGAGAGCCGTTTTCGCCCTCCCCAGACTCCTAGAAAGGCTCTGGAGGCTCTGGATGGCGAAAAATGGGCCTACTGAAAGTCGGTAAATGGGTGTTT
>JANHFK010003062.1:155427-170822 GCA_036250565.1 Sibynophis collaris | reverse complement strand
TGAATGTATAATCACATATTGATAGTGAATTGGTAATAATAGAATCAAACTTAAATTAAGAGTTGTGATCGCAAAGGTGATGACTAGGGAATTTGAAATATGTCAAAAGGCTAAATGAAAAGAAATACCGGTTTTTTTGCTTCATCTACAAAATAATATGTTGTTATTTGTTTGTTGGAAAATATTTTTTTTTCCAAAAAAAAATATTGTTATGTGTGACAGAATGAACTATGAAACTCCATGCCACTTAAGCCAAACATTAAAATGTACACTGTATGTATGAATGAAATGTAGCTTCCCTGCTTTAAAGAGATGTATTATAGTCACTATTGATGGGTTTTTATGCTAAGATTTTGTTATTATAAAATATTCTACGAAAGAAAATACTAGACCCTAAAGTCTCATTATTCATGGATTAATGGTCTCTTAAGTATCTATGAGCAGAGTAGTAGTAATTGGTTATTAATATTTAAATGTTGTATAGCTGGATTAAATGGACTTCTAAAAATGCTAACTGAGTGGGTTTTTTTACCAGGTATCTATGATGATGATCCTGAAATCATAACATTAGATAGAGGAGAATTTGGTAAGTCAGATGTGATCGTGTAATTTCCTAACATTTTTGCTTTCCAATTTCTTTATCATGTTATTTTTTTATGACTTTTTTGTTGTAACTACAGATAGCAGAATGTTATTCAGAATCCATGTGAGGTGGTCTTCAAATATATATTTTTTATTTGCACCCTCTCATTTAGTGATTGCAATTATTAAATTGGAAGTGAAATAAACGCTGAGTGAAATGGCCATTAGGTGACTGAGAGAGGCAGACACACTTTGTGAAGATCACTGCTTGCTGTCATTTCATTCAGATAAAATTCTTTGATGAGGCAATATCAGCATTATTCTCACTCTGGCATTAGTTGCTGTCAGGCGTAGAAATTTGGTCATATGTGCACCCATTAGTTATGACCAGTAGTGGGTTCCTACCGGTTCTGTCCAGTTCTTAGAACCGATAGTAACAGCGGTGGGAGGCTCTGCCCACCCACCCGGACATCATCATGGACGCTCTGCATATGCGCAGAAGCGCCATGCGTGAACGAAACAAGCACATGTGCATGTGCATGTGCATTCCCATTGTGAGCCGGTAGTGAAGGTGTAGAACCCACCCCTGGTTGTAATACATTTTTTTAATGTTGTATTTGTGAATAGTCACTAATCAAGGTGGTTACTAAATAAGGAGTGGGTCTATTATATCCTGCCTTTCATTTTGGAGGTCAAAGGGCACATAGCTCTCCTCTTTCTCCTACATCAACAACCCTATCAGGTTGAGTAGACAGGGAAAGTGTGATAATGATCAAGCTACTGTCACTGAGCCTGGACTTAAACATTGGCCTCCCTGCTTTTAGGTCAACACTTTAACCACTAAGCTCATACTTTATGCTCTTATGCCCATAATGTTGTTTTCATCCTACAGGAGACATATTAATATTAATTCTTTCCCTTTGTTTCTGTTTTTGCCCTGCCAAATGAATATGGTATGCATTTTAAGTTGACTTTTAAGCGAGCATATATTCATGAGATTAATACATTGGCATGCTGATTTGTAAGAAGTGGGATGCCAAAATATTCTCTGTTGCTGGGCAGCTATAATTGAGATGACAGGCATTATCTATATATTCCTTCCTTTGGTCCAGGATCTGCACAGTTCCACTTTTATTTTTGACAACTTTTATTCAAAAGTGAAACTAGGGAAAAGAACTTCACTCCTCCATGGAGTTGGTGGAGTGTTCTTAACTATTTTTGTAGCATTAATTTGAGACCTGTTCTTCAGGCAGTTTTCTTAATGTATACCAGAATAGTTAATTGAACTGTAGCAGGCTCTGCCAAATCCAGCATTTAGTTTTCAGAAGTACCCAGGTTTGAGAACCTCCAAGGAAGGTCTAAAAACAAAGGCTCCACTCTCTTTATTATTCCTTATCAGTGTTTCTAATATAGGCTAACTTTCAGTGTAAGTGTTAGGTTCTGCTGATCTGGTCATCTTTAAATCTACAGCAATTAGCCATGTATTGTGTGTTTTAAATTAGGGGAGGGAATCTAGTTCCTTCCCAACCAACAAGGCGAGTAACTCTGGATGATGAGAGTTGTTGTTCAGCTGGAACTTGCAAGTTTCAGTCTCATTTTAAGACCTTTTAAATTAATTTATATACTGTAAGCCAGGGGTGTCAAACATGCAGCCTGTGGGCCAAATTCAGCTCACAATAGGCCACAGAGTTGGTCTGCGGGCCATCCTGAAAACAGTGAGGGACCGGCTCATGCTGCCCTGGGCCCAGCCATTCCCCCCCAGTCGGCCACAAAAACCAGGCCACACTCACCCCGGCCCTCAAGGGCAGACAAAATCACGATGCGGCCCACAACGGGTTCAAATTTGACACCCCTGCTGTAAGCATATCATCCTCCCCCAATGTTGATGGGCTACAGAGATACTCCAGTTCTTTCCACATACATTTGCCTTCAATTCCCATCATCTCTAGATCAGCAGCATGTTGACTGGAAGACATGAAAGGTTCCTACTCGGCTGAAGGACGTTGATTTAGGAGAAGACTAGGCTAATCCGTGTGCTCCCATTTCCCTCCCATTATGCTTACCTGGAAATTGTTCAGTGGTAAAAATAACATTTTCATCATCATTCTTTTGTTGATAGATGCTGCTGTTGGTTCTGGAGAACTGTGGTTTGTAAATTTCTATTCTCCTCGATGTTCACATTGCCATGATTTAGCACCCACGGTAGGTTGCCACTGTAGGTGTGTTGTCGTTGAATTTATGTCCCTGTTTCTGTGTGTGTGTGTGTGTGTGTGTGTGTGTATGAGAGAGAGAGAGAGAGAGAAGAAACAGAGAATGGAATCCTAGGTGACTGATTGAGGGGAAAAGTGAAGACTTCCCCTCTAGCATGAGAATAAGAGGAAGCTGCATCCTTCTGGCATGGACCAGGATTATATTTCAGCTACATAATGGTTTCCAGTTTGGCCCACGTGAAACCCTATTGCATGCTTTGGCAAGAATGTAGGCAGTGTCTTGCAATCTGCCACCATTTCTTCTGAAACATTTCTTCTGCTAGGAGTCATATCAAAAATTATTCTGGCACTTTGACAATCCGTGAGAGCATGTAGTGATGTCAAACAAGAGTATGGAATTGCTTGGTAGTGGGGGTGATGATGTCATTCTTCAGTAACCCAAGAAGAAAAAGTGGGTTTTTGTAAACAATACTAGCAAAGCTATGTTTGAGTGACAATTAAGGGAACAGATATTGAAATCATACCCTTTTTTAAGCATTTCCAAACAGGATAAAAGGCTGAAAAATAATCTTTTTTTTTTCTTTTTCTCAATTGAAGTGGAGAGAATTTGCTAAAGAAATGGATGGATTAATACGCATTGGCGCCGTCAACTGTGGTGATAACAGAATGCTTTGCAGGAGTAAGGGAATCAATAGCTACCCCAGCCTCTATGTCTTCAAAAGTGGAATGGTAAGTAGGCACAGAACCTAGCATCCCATTCCATTCCATAGAGAAGTGTTTGAAGTAACTCCACTGCACTCGGGGATCTCTGGCAAGAAAAAAGTCTTTCCCATTTATTAGAGACTTGGGGCCAAAGCTTGTCCTAGTTGTATGGAGATAGTCGGATACTATTGCGAGAGGGTATCTCAACATTGAAAGTAAGGTTGTTTTCCCCCAGTAATTTATTTCTTAAATGAGAAGGATGTCTTAGATTTTCTCAGAATATGCAGGGAGGTTTTTTTCTGTCCAGTCTTCAGTGGTCATAAATTTAGAATTGATTTCTTTTGAAGGAAGTATGATAGAAGGCATTTGATGCTGAGAGGAAACTTGAAACAGTAGGCCTCTTCATACTTTGATACTGAAAAGATTTAAGACAGTGCATGAAAGAGGAACAAGGTATCCTGCTGCCCAATATTTTTTACAGTGTTTCCACCTTTCCAACCTTTCTATTGAGCAGAGATAAAGAAGGATTCTCCTTGCTTCCAGAAAATGGGAAGAAAAGGCCCTACATAATCCAAAACCTTAAGCAATTTAAACCCTGAATTTTTCCAATTGCAAAGAAAGCGTCAAATCTGTAAAGGCTAAATGGACAGAATATCACAGGTTGTTGCTTTGTTCTGTTTAGGCGCAGCTGTTCATATTTTGTAGATCCTTTTAGTGTTTCAACTAGGAGAAAAGAACTGTAGTATCAATAAGGTAATAATGTTATGTATTCAGTTTCTATTCCAGATTCCTCTTCTAAAATAAAAAAAACACTTTCTGTAGCAAAAATCAAGGATATAAATAAGTTCCTAAGAATAATAATGGTTAATATGTGTTGACCACAAAATACTGTTTTAAAATTGGATGCTTTTCCAAATCTTTTTTAGAATCCAGTGAAATTTTATGGTGACAGATCAAAGGAAAGTTTAACAAATTTTGCCATGCAGTATGTCACAAGCACAGTGACAGAACTATGGGCAGGTAAACATTTATTTATTTTCAAATAAGTATTTATTTTCAAATTGCATATGTTTTCCTTTCAGTGTTTATTATGTTAGATCACCCAAAGCAGAGTCTTGGACAGTGAGTAGATATTAAACAAATAAATAGTTCACTATTGGATCAAATATAGGTGATTACCGTATTTTTCAGAATATAAGATACTCCGCAGTATAAAGGTTTACAAAAAATATATCTTAAAAGTTGTGTTACAACTAAATAATACTATGTAAGTCTTATGAATAAGTAAAACAATAGGTGCAAATTCCTAAATCCATTCTGCTCTTTTTTTCCCCCTAGGAAATTTTGTTAACACTGTTGAAACGGCATTTGCTTCTGGTATTGGCTGGTTAATTACATTTTGTACTGAGCAAGGAGGTAAATATATGTTTGCTTATCAAAGAATGGATGAGAAATTTTAATTCTTCTAACAGCCAAAAAAACTTAAAATTGAAACTAAGCAGGAAAATATTTAGAATTGCGTCTAGGATAGGAATTTTTTTAGTTCATTTTCATTAAAATATTTTGAACTTCAAGAGGCAGCATTCTGTAATTAGATAACACAACCCTGCAGGAGTAGGTTTTGGCTTTTTTAACAGGTCTTTTGAAAAGCTATTTTTAAAATCTCATCTCTGCATTACTATTCTCTTTGCTCTTTCTTATTAATTTTAGACCTTCTCTTTGATTGTAAATCTATCTTTTCTGAGGGATGGAGGTTATCCATCCTCCTTCCCTGATTGGGCAGAAGCAACCCTGGTTTCAAACCAAAGCAGGGAACCCAGCATGGAATTCCAGGCCCTCATGCTTCCCTGCAAAGCTTTGGGTGGTGTGTATTTACAGTAGATAGCTAGAAAATGATTTAGATGCTTTACTGCCTTGATTTAATATGTTCTGTATTTCAGTTGAGACACATGAAGAAATCTTTCCTATTTTTCATAGGATTCAATCCCAAGTATTGTGTAATCTCTTTGTGCTGAGAATATACCTTAACAATTTTCCCCAAAGAATATTTAGCTGTGCAGTGATACCCTGTTTCCCCCAAAATAAGACATTCCCTGATAATAAGCCCAATTGGGCTTTTGAGCGCATGGCAATAAGGCCAAGCACTTATTTCAGGATTCAAAAAAATATAAGACAGGGTCTTATTTCCAAGGAAACACAGTAGGAAAATAACACCTTGTAAAATCTCAGGTGAATTTCTAAGAAATAAATTGGGGGGAGGGAGAGGAGGATCACATTAAAATCAGTTCATGAAATCAAGCAGAGATTAGAACATAAACCAAAAATAAGGAATTGACTTATGAGAGCTCAAACTGTGATAGTGACCTTTAGCTGGAAGCAACTGCGGTTATCCTTGAACAAGTGTATAGCCGCTTTTGTATGAGAACGAAGATAGCAGGACCTTACACACGCAAACAGATTAAGGAAAAAAATAAATTTTAGCCAGAATGCAAAGGCATCGTGGCAAAATGAAGCAGGGGAAGATGTTTTTATGAAATGGGTGGGAACTAAAATAGGAGGAAAGTTTGAGGAATGTTAGGAAATAGGAGAGACTATTGGGCATTCTGGACCGCAGATATTAAAAACAATTTTCATTTTCAAAATATTTCCAAGAAGAAATTGCTAGGAGTGTGGTGGCTCACATGATAGGATGCTGGGTTGAAATTTGCAAGCCTGCATTCAAAGCCTGAGTGCTGCTGTGTGACGGGATGAGCTTCCGTCGTTTGCTCCAACTCCTGCCGACCTAGCAGTTCAAAAACATGTAAAAATGTGAGTAGATAAATAGGTACCATTAATGGGGACATGAAAGGAACCCCCAACTAGGCATCCTCTAGAGCAATGGTGATGTCACTGACCGATCCTTTTATCACAGGAGAGTTTTAGTGCTTCCGACATAGTACAGTAAGTATAGTATAGAATAGTATAGTATAGTATGTTATAACCAATAATTCCCTCAGATCATCTAGCCTTTTTATAACACCCACTTGTTTGTTATTTGGCAAGGAAATGAAAGAGTTAATCAAATTTGTCTCTTAAGGGTTCTTCAGAAAACTGATTTGCTGTGAGAAGTACAGACTTTGCTCAGACTTTTTCTTCTCCAGGACAGTGGTGATAGAATGTCCTTGGATTTACCTACTTTTATCTTGCTACAATTAAACTTTAAAGTAAAAGCACTCTTATTGCCAAGATGAGTTATTAATGAGCTTACTCCCTCTGTGTGAAACACATGTAATGGGAAGATCACAAACTTGCTCAAAAAAGGCTTCACTTTGAACAGCCTGCTGGCAATTGTAGGATATTTAAATGTTAGTAGGGTTTGTTTACTGGTTCTCCTGGATGGAAGCCATGCAACCTTTTGCAAATAGGTTTTGCAACTGCCTTTCACAGTGTGGAAGCTGACTGAGAGATAGAATGGTTGCACTTCTGGATCCCCATTTTCCTCTATTTATTCTGTTATTTTGGATTTATAAAGTAATCTGATTTGGCTGTAAGTAACAGTTATGATGCAATTGCATTTCATCCCAAAGTGATACTTTTATTATATATTTCTCTGGATATAGGTTTAAGACCTCTAAATATGAGGTCTTTCCCTGTATATATTGTAGGTCAGACATTGTATGCATTGTAGGATATGTAAGATGGATTCTGCACAGTGTGTCTTCTGTAGGGAACTCCATTTTCTTGTATTGTCCTTTAATCCTCCTACCCCAGTGCACAATCTATTTAGCGATTTCCATACAGGCCAAAGTTCTTCTTGACCAGGCAGCAGACAATCATGTGGTATTGCCCAATAGCTCCTTACTCTCTTCCATAGTTCCAGGGTGGTATGTGGTGACTGGTTGTTAGGAGGGGGCAGAAGTTTTAAGGAAGCTGTTCCTCAATCTCAATGTAAAGTCAAACTGGTAGATGCTGGTGAATGGTGGCCTTTTTCAGGTCTTGCTGACTCATTCAAGGAGAGAACCAATCTAGAACTAAGGAGAAATTTCCTGTCAATGAGAACAATTAATCAGTGGAACCGCTTGCCTTCAGAAGTTGTGAGTGCTCCATCACTGGAGCTTTTAAGAAAAGATTGGACAGCCACCTGACTGGCATAGTATAGGGCTGTGATGGCGAACCTATGGCATGCATGCCACAGGTGGCACGTGGAGCCATATCGGTGGGCACACAAGCGTTGCCATCACGTGCCAAAAGCAGGGGGAATGCGGGGGGGTTGCGTGAGCATGCGCGGGTGTCGGGGAGCATTGAATTATGGGTGTGGCCATGAGCGAGTGCGACCCCCCCTGCTTTTGGCACAGGATAGCAAAAAGGTTAGCCATCACTGGTATAGGGTCTCCTGCTTGTGGAGGGGATTGGACTAGAAGACCTCCAAGATTCTTTCCAACCCTATTATTCTGTTCTGTTCTTCACTCTTAGGTTCCAAAACGAGATCCATTTTTCCACTGCAGTTACTGATTTTTGAGACACGGTTATATCAGGGTGAGCTTGTTTTGACTGACTTAGCAATAGTGTATGGATGTATTTAACCTTAATAAGAGAGTCTTAGAATGTCTACTTGGTTGTTAACTGTTAAAAGCTCAAGAATTGACAATACAATTTGTGCCATCAGTAGGCATTGGCTGCTTATAAAGTCAGTAACATTTTCATTTTTTAAGTCCTAATCCCCTTGTTGTATAAACCTTGCAGCAGCTGGACAAATGGCTGCAATCTGTAAGGCAGAAGCTTCCTCAGGGATAGAAGAAGAAAGATCTAAAAGTTGGGAACTCTCTGTCTCCATTTGTAAATCCCATTCCAGGAGGATCTATTAGAGAAGCTATCAGGAAAAGTGCAGGGGGTTTGGTTTGCTGTTTGCTTTTTAACTTTGAGTTGTTTGGTAGGCTTGAGTGAAATCTGAGAAGCAGAATGTGAATGCTGCCTCTTCTTCCTTTTCTCCATGGCAGAAATGCAAAGAATATAGGTCTCCATTAAAAAGAGTAAAAATACGGGACTCTAGCAGAACAAGAATAAAAAGAAAATAAATGGAATGGAATAAACGCAAAGGAGTTAATTAAAATTTAAAAAGTGGCTTTAGAGGGAGCTTTTAACAACAGATGCTACCTCAATACCATTTTTCTGGACTCTCTGTTTATACACATTTTTAAGTTGCTCCATTCTCAACAGACTCTGGGTTGTGAACTATAAAATAGTAACAATACAATTAAAACAAAAGCTAATACAATAGAATTCTTATCAAAACCATCAAACCCCTCATCACGGTGTTCCCATTCAGCTGGAGTTAAAAGCGTGATAGAATAAGACCATTTTCACTTGCTTACCCAGAGCTAGGAGGATATGGTTATATGTAAAAATTAAGCTGAATTCCTTGGTGCTAATAACATGATAGGTATTTTTGGCATAGTAGATAGTAATGGATATATTTAAATGTTTTGTAAAAAAGATATGTGGATGTAAAAAATTTCAAACACAAATAATAATTTAGAGACTGAATTGGTAATTGATAGAATCTTTGTGGCCTTGTCAAAAAGGAAAGGAGATGGAAAACCAATTTCTAACATCAGTAATACTCAAATTCTTGACTACTTAAGCTTGACACAAGCTACGTATGTGACACAAACGTATTTTAAAAATTGCAAACTGCTCTCATTGCTCATGCCCTCCATAGGGAGGAGGGAGCGGATATGAACCACAGCTTCAGGATCTTACTTTCAAAAGTTGTCCATTTGCAATGTTCAAACCAAGCCACTAACAAAGAAAAAGGAGATGATTTCTCTTACAAATGGAACTATTGTAGTATGATCATTTTAATACACATAGAATATATATAACTGACCAAAAATAGAACATAGAAGTTAGAATAATAGGGTTGGAAAGGACATTGGAGGTCTTCTAGCCCAACCCCCAACAATGGCAGGAGATCCTGTACCATTCCATTCCAGTTTCTTCTTGAAAATCTTCAATGATGGAGCTCCTGCAATTTCCAGATTGATTGGTTAATTGTTCTCATTGTCAGGAAATTTTTCGTTAGTTCTAAGTCTCTTTAATGATCTTCCATCCATTACTTTTTGTTGGGTTCTATTTTCCCTCTCATTTCATAATCAACTAAATATACAGTTTCCTCTTTTTCATCATCAGGATTTAATGTTCTCCAGTTTTTCTGGTCCAAGCACTTTGTGAGAGAAAACACATAAAAGCTTCAGTATTTTGCTGTCAAAAATTGATGATCTATCATGATTCTCTAGGGGAAGTTAGCATCTTAAAAGGATGCCAGTGGATATAATATAAGCACTCTTCTGGATGTAAAAAGCTATCTATCCATAATTCTTGTCAATTAACCATCAAAATGTATGAAACAGGAAAGTACACCATGAATTGTGTATTGAAACATTGCCATTCCTAATTTTGATATTGCCAAGTGCCAAGTGTCCTTTGGTTAAGTGGCTTAATCCGTAGGTTTAAAAAATAAGGTAAAAATAAAACCAATGCAATTTATGCAGAAATTTATGCAGGGTCCAGAATGCCAAGTAATACCAGATGGTCCATCTTGCTTGTAACTAGCTTCTGGCTTTCTTCAGCATTCATTGTGGCCATTTGGAATGCTACAACTATAGCCTGGCAAAAGCTTTTAGTTTTCACAGATCAACAACCCATTTTAAGTAACAAGCAGTCTATATCTCCTAGAGCTTCCAGTCCATGCCAGTTGGATTCCAATTGTCTGGCAAACTTGAAGATCTCAGCAATAAATTGCCCAAGATTAAAACAAAAGAGCCAATCAAATATAGAATTATTCTGAATAAGAGAGATGAGATCTATTATATCCAAAAGGGTTACAGTTAGCATATGTTCTAAACTCTTGAAAAACACCGCTAGGGAAATTTATTTCCTCACTCCATGAAAACTCCCAAATTGTATATCTCTTTCAGAAAGAGGCCATACACGTTAATTGCAGCCCACTAATTATAACCCTCTATTCAGGATATTTTGCTATCCATACATCTTCAGTCATTTATGGATTATATTTATTTATTATTTTGTTTGTATCTCATCTTTATTATTTGTACAAATAACTCAAGGCAGTGAACATATCTTATACACTTTCCTGCTTCTATTTTACCCACAACAACAACCATATGAAGTGGTTAGGCTGAGACAAAGTGACTGAACCAAAGTCACCCAGCTGGCTTTCATGACTAAGGTGGGACTTAATTCATGGTCTCCCATTCTCTAGACTAATATACCTTAATCACTAGACCAAATTGGCTCTCAGATTGTATCTCAGATTGTTCATTATCATCTGTCCCAAAACAATCGCAATCTCTCTTCATTGTTTGGATAGAACCTAGAGATTATCACCTTCTTGCCATCTTCTCCCATTAGTGAACTCATTGTTTCCTTAACCTTTTTCTTGCTTTTTCACATGTTGAAAAAAATACTTGTTTGTTCAAAATGTCACATTTATATGCCACATGGGTTACCAATTGACAATTGAGTGATTGAAAGACTAGAAAATCTTGGTTCACATTTCATACTATGTTATGATTGACTTGACTATGTT
Organism: Sibynophis collaris; assembly: GCA_036250565.1. Classification (NCBI taxonomy): domain Eukaryota; kingdom Metazoa; phylum Chordata; class Lepidosauria; order Squamata; family Sibynophiidae; genus Sibynophis; species Sibynophis collaris. Next base: position 159,740 of record JANHFK010003062.1, on the reverse strand, counting down.
TATTCATAGTTGTTAATGAATAGGTATTATTCAAGCACCATTCAATAGGTAGTTCAATTTATTGTGTTGTTACCACAGTAGCCAAATTCCTCTATCATACAGCCTTTCTCAACCTTAGTTTCCTTCAAATATATAGAATCTAACTCCTAGAAATTTCAGCAATGGCTATGCAAGCTGAGAAATTCTTGGACTTGAAATCCTAACTGAAGAAAACTCAGATGGGGTAGGCAAACCTCCCTCATCATTATAATAAACCACATCATTATTATGATGAGCAAATTTAAGTATTACAAATATTTTTATTTATTTATTCACAGAGCATTTAAATTGCAAAAAAAGTCAAAGAATATATTAATAATTTTCATATGTCTTTCTAAGCTTTCTAATAATTTGACAGAGTAATTTTTAATTATTTCAGGATTGTTAATTTCCAATAAAATAACTTTTTTTTCAGATGCCATGGAACAGGTCTTTTGTCATCTGTTGTCTTTAAATCTACTCTTGAGAACACATTTATCATTTGAACATGATGTAAAAAGAAAAAAAAACATTGTTTCATCTTTATAGTTTTAGAAAAGAGGAGCACCTGTCCAACTGAATAATAAGCTTCCATCCTCAGCTGATTTATTAACAAGATTCCAGGCATGTGAACTGTAAAGCAAATCCCAATGAGTTCAAAGGAGTTCTAGAATAACTGAAAATATTTTTAGGTCTAAAAAGGCTTGTTAAAGCTTCGAATATTTTTGTGGAAGGAACAAAGAAAAAAATGAAAAGAAATCAAGTTGTAGGACATTATTTGAAGGGACTAATGATCAAAACTGTTAGAAGTAAGAAATGTAAAATTGGTTTATTTGATTAAGATTAAAATAGATACATTCTGGTAACCTTTAATGGATTTTTGTTGACATCAGGACTGAAATGATGAAGTTTTATGGATTTGTTTATAGATAAGAGATGGAATAAGGGAAGAATATATTGTTTGTTTCATTTTTAAAGAAGGCAATAAGTTACTAATATTATTTATATTTGTGGCGAAGGGGGAATTCATTTCTTTATATATTTCTTTTTTTCCCCATTATATTATTTTTCATTTTCTGCGTTCCTATTTCTTCTTTTCTGCAGCTTCTTTTTTCTTTTTATCCTTTTTTACTTGGTATTAGTTTTTATTATTGTACATTGTAATCTTTAATAATATTATATAAAAATGTCATTATATTTTTTTAAGGACTTGCTGCCATTAGACATTATTGGAGATTTCAATTTTTTAATCCATATTTGATACATCCCTAGTTATATCCGTTGATCTTGAACTTTTAATAAAGTTACGTTGTGGGTTTAACTTCTGCCATGGATTCCATCAAATAAGAAAGACTCCCAGGATCCTTGAAGTAGCCAAAGCATATGGCCCATATTGAGTTGTTCAAACTTCTTAAATTCAAAATATTACCATTATTGTGAACTAAGAAAACCAAATTCTTTTTGCAGTCACTAAAAATCCTTAAAATATATTAGATTATAATTGAATTAAAGTCACTGCTTCCACCATACCTTCCAGTACAAAAATGTATCACCTATTTTTAAGGTAGAATTTATCCAAAGAGTTAAATATTCATGCATCTCATTACTAAAATCTAATCTACACTTGGATATGGCCCAAATATTTCTTGCAGCCTGCACTCCTGGAAATAATATGCCTTTTCTAGTGTATGTGATCCATATGTATATTTATATATATATATATACATACATATACACAACACACACACACACATATACATACATACATACATACATACATACATCCATACATACATACATACATACATACAACTGGATATATCCAGCTGTGTAAAGTAACTGGCAACAATGACAATACATCTATTGTCTACAGCTGACAGGAAGTCTGAGCCTCTCTAGATCTGCTTGCTACTCTCTATCCTTTATTTTTTGTTCCAGAGTTTGTTTCATCTGATCATATTTCATTTTAAGAACTAAAGAAGTAGGGTAGCCTAGATTTAAAACATTTGATTCAACAGTTTTGATCATGTGGATTAAAAAATTGTCCTGAATTGTCCTGAATGGTGCTAGGCCTTGAGCATAAAAGTTAAGGTTTAACCAAAAATGTATAGAAACTAGGTACACTCTTAATTCAACTTTGATCATACCTATCTCCTTTGTAGATGTACATTTGAGACACAACAAGGTATCTAGAGCAGGGGTCCCCAACCTTTTGGACCTCAGGGATCACCAAGTTCGTAATTTTAAATCCCGCAGACCACTAATATGAATTTTTTTTAAAAAGATAAATTCATTTGTAAAATAATGATTAGAGAACTTCCATTTTATTAATATGAAATGCACCGGTCAATCTGAGTGAAGGAAAACGAAGATGGGCAGAGAGTGGCTTGCTGACATTGGTGGGAAAGTTGGTCCCATGATTGTAGTAATCACAGGACTGGCTGGTTGGTCATCCCAAAACAGCTCTTCCACCTGGGTGCCTGCCCCAGCAGGCCGGTGCACCTGGGTGGAGGACCTGCTCTGGGATGACCAATGGGCCAGTCCTGTGAGTGTGACTACTACAGCTCTGCAATATGGGACCGGCTGTGGCAGGGCTGGAAATCTATGCCCTGGGGTGGCACGTGCAATGTGAAACTTTGAAGGTGGTGCAATATGTAAAAAGAAACGCAGTCCTCACCATCCGGAATGAAATAATAGTGCTGTTGTGGCGGCAGGGGAGGGGGCAGCACAAGCGGGCTGAAGCAGCGGTTGCGATGGCTAGGGAAGCTGGGGAGCGAAGCACTACTTTAATTGATCTCGGCCGTTTTCCGCCCAGGAGCTGTAGCTTAAGGATGAGTACAATATAAAAAATGCAAAAATACAAACATTTCTCCATGGACCACCAAAATTTTCCCAGGGACCACCAGTGGGCTGCGGATCACCGGTTGGTGACCACTGATCTAGAGAGCTATTGTGTTGAATTTAGATTGTACCCTTTCCAAGGAAGTGAAACAAGAAGCTGGATGGCTAATCAGAGTCCCTAAAGGGAGCTGGGTTAAATAGCTTAGCGTGAAAGAGATCAGCTGGAATATATCCTCCCAGGGGTGGTATTCACTTACCTTCACTACCAGTTCACAAATGTGAGTACACGGATCACCTCCATGCATGCACAGGACCTTCTGTGCATGTGCAGAGTATCAAAAACGGGACATGAGTGGGCCAAGCCAGATAGAACCAGCTGAATACCACCACTGTATCTTCCCTTGGAGCAGAAAAAAATTGAGGGTGGCATTGGCAGATCCTTGTCTAGTAGCAGCATATTCACAATGTGCTTTTTCGAGACACTGAAACACATGACTATTCCTAAATACTTAAAGCAAGCCACTTATTCTGTTCTATGGCCATTAAAGCTCCATAAAAATTTAATCCAAACCAAATCAAAGCCTTTTTCTGTATCAGAGATACTAGTAGAGCAAAATCCATTCTATCTTTAGCTCTATCCTACCTATCAGTTCATAAGCACAGATTATCTAATGTTTGATAAACCTAGATTCGAAAGGGGAATTATACATAATAAAGCCTCCTGCAACTGCTTAGCCAATGATGCAATTGGAATCTTAATATCCATATTAATAAATGGAATAAGACTACAATTAATACAACAGTTTGGAGCTTTACCTGGTTTTAAAATCATTCTTCTATTAGCTTCCTTTAACAATAGAGGCATACTGAGACTGATAGAAGTTTTGAATACAGATTAGGGAGGTCAGAAGAATCAACCAGTTACTTTCCATATCTAACATTAGTGTAGTACCATTAGACAATAAGTCAAAACAAAGTTACTAAAAGCACTTTGCGAAGTGAAGGTGGAGGGCATATCAGTACAATGAGTACAGAGTGATAACTCGGCCATGAAGGCAGGGTTGGTCCTCAGTTACTAGTGAAAGCCTCCTCTGGAAGTTAGACCCATATTTTGTTCGCACTTGAATGAGAAAAATCTTCCCAACTGAATTGTTCCCTTTGATCTTCTTCTTGTGCTAGTTTCTAGTTGGGCTGTTTTACAACAGCTTGTTATCTCTCCAAATACTATGGTTATTGTTTTATTTTCTTCCATTCAATTATGTCCTATTCTTGGAGACAGTTTTCTTGGCAAGATTTTCAACCATTGCCTCCTTCCTAGAGCTGAGGGAAAGTGACTAATTCAAGGTTACTCAGCTACTCAGTACTGCAGGCTACTTTAGCTGACTGTTAGCTGCAGTTCAGCAGATCGAATCTCACCGGCTCAAGGTTGACTCAGCCTTCCATCCTTCCAAGGT
>JANHFK010003062.1:116064-134542 GCA_036250565.1 Sibynophis collaris | reverse complement strand
ATCCCTCTGTTTATGCAGCCTAGAACTGTGTTGGCTTTTTTGGCAGCTGCTGCACATTGCTGGCTCATATTTAAATGTTTGTCCACCAGGACTCCAAGATCCCTCTCACAGTTACTACTGTTGAGGGATGTACCACATATACTGTACCTGTGCATTTTTTTTTTCTTGCCTAAATGTAGAACCTTACTTTTTTCACCATTGAATTTCATTTTGTTAGATAGTGCCCAGTGTACTGTAACTCAGAAGTAGCCAAACAAACAACATCCACACTAATTTGCATCACATAAAAAGGTATTTAAAGGCCAGGGCTCTGACAAACAAGCACAATTCAAAGCACACTGACAATGTCTCTTCGAATGGTGACAAAACGTTTGTAATCAAATTGCCAAACTCGGAGTTCACACCAACAGCCCAAATATTAAGCTATTCTTTATTTATATGTATCACTTTGTTCTTCCAAAAATAACAGTATCAAGCCTACATATACATTACCTACATAAGCAACACCAAACATTACTATTAAACCACTTGTAAATCTGTTTGTTCCTGTATGTACCTGTATCTTGAGCAGAGCTGATCATTCTTTCTTGCTCTGTTTTTAAAGAAAAATATTTTGGGGGAGCAGATTGAAAGTCACGATGCAAAAGTCATAGCCGAATGACTGATGGAGAAAGTGGAAAGCCTTAAAAAAAAGAAAAAACTGTCTTCCAGAAAAAAGGTGGGCAATATTTTATACAATACTTTTTTCAGAAACATACCTTGATGTTATTATCTTGTAACCATCAGTATCTTTGAAATTGTTAGAGCTGACACATTTGGCCTGCAAAAAATCAGTGTGATGATTAGATGTTAACAAAGAGATTTTCCTGAATATTTACAGCCCAGATACGGTAGTAGTTGGTCCTAGAGGTCAGATAACTTTTCTGAATATTTGATCACATCACTGAAATGTGGGTGTCCCATCTTATTGGATGATCAACTACTAATACGAACCCCTTCTTCATGCCCTCCAGATATGTTGGCCTTGGTGACTGGAATTTAGGTTGTTGTATGTGTGCCAGGTTTGAGAAACTGCCAAAAAGCAAAAATGCCATTGTAATACAAGCCTGGAAAAATGAATCCTATGAACAAAAAACCACTTTGTTTCCAAAGGATGGCATTCTTACGTGTCCTTTCCTTTTTCAATTTCAACATTTCATGGTTGAGACTGAATCATTTCAAATATTTGCAGATTGATGGAGTTAAGACGGCTGACTTTGAATGGGACTGCAGCCCAAACAGGTGGCAGTAAACAAAAATCTGATATGGGAGCCCTTTGCAATCCCTAGGAGTTCATTGCAAAATAACATAACATTATGTTCAGGAAAAAGAGTGAGTCATAAGATTTAATCCAAAGGGGAAAGGGACCAATATTGAACAACTAGGAAATATTTAATACATTGTAAGAAAGTTAATAAAGAAAAGAGTTTTCCTCTCTTTAAGGTGTAACACAGCTGATATTCCTGTAGCAGGTAGAACAGAAGAAGCTAGGTTTCTGAGGCTAAGAATGCAATAATTTCTCCGTATTTTACTTGCTCAATCGTGTTTTCTGTTCTTTTCCTCCCTTTTCTAAAAACCAGGATGAACTCTAACTGAAGAAGTGAATTCAAACCATAGTGAATCTGCAGCAGTGGTCTGATCAGATCATGTTCCTCAAGAAGAAAAGGAAATGCACTGAAATTCCTGGGCACGTGAATCTTCTACGACTATTAAGGAACATGTTCTGAATCATCCATTTAGTAACAGACCTCAACTCCGGCAACCAGTTTGATACCCTAACTGCATCTCAGGAAGGCTGTTCTTCTTTGATTATGGACATGGGACTTGATAGGTAGTGGGGGGGGGTGGTTTCTTTCCACCTCCCTGATCATCTTTTTTTGTGTTGAAAAAAGAACCTCAATAAGATGGCAGGTGAATAGTCTTTTCCTCAAGATAGAAAGACTAAGCAAATCTCTTCATCTCTGAGGGGAAAGATTGAACTTCGGTTTCGTCTCTGAGGGAAGAGGGCTGAACTTCGGTTTTACTGTTAGTGCGCTTTGTCAAGGATTCACTGAGTAAGCTAGAGATCTAGGAATGATCAATTCCCTTTAACATTCGACCCTCTTTATATAGAATATGAGTTATCCCAACCTCTAGACTATGTTGAAGAGCACTCAGATCATCATAAACAACTACATGAAGATTTCAGTGCATGGCAGCTAAGAGAAAACCATGCTTGGGTTGGTGGAACATTTTGTGGAACACCACTGTAATTGTTCAAAGAGCAATGACGTCTCTAGGGTCATACAGTGAACTCAATTCAGCAACTGGCAGTACATGCACAAGGTTGCAGTGTTGCAAGCTAAAACGGTTTGGTTTTTCATCCCAGGCTAAAGAGTTTCCTTCTTCAGATTGTAATAATATATCTAAGAACATTAATTAACAGAGGGATTACCCATCATGGCTTCTGTCATGATGACTTGAAGCAACAGTGAGATAATATTGGCATGGAAATTTATTGGTTTCAGCAAAACCTGTTTCCAGGTAAGCAACTATAGAAGAGCAGCTTAAAGCTTTTTACATCAAAGCAGATACATGTTTTATAAAGCAAGCCTATAAAAAGATATATCTGGATGGAATTTTTCCAGTTCAGAGCACCTTTTTCAGTTTGTGCCACAGCAGAAGTATTCTGTTTTTTAAAGCAGGATAGTAAAACCTGCATCTGAGGTGCGCAGTGTGCTTTGTTGCCAGCCTACTCTTATGTCTTAAGAAGCAGAATTATAAAACAAAAATATATATTTCAAGTGCCTTCTGAACATTTACTAATGGTTATGATTACTTTTGTGAAGCTTGTAGTATTGGGAACCTACTTGAGATATTCTCATTAGACTTGTTCAAGTATTGAGAACAGTGTCCTTGATGCATATCCATACAGTATAATACTCGTCTGATGCCAAATCAAGACTTATAAAATTATGAAATTATTTCAGGTTCTTAAAGTCTATATTTCACTTGTTCTCACACCTTTTCTTGCAACTCTCTTGCTAGTTACTTGAAAAAAATATTTCTCTGCTTAAAAATGAAGTGTGGTGTTTAATATTGACACAAGATTAGTGGCAGTATTGTTTTAAGATAAGGACACCACTTTTCACTTATAGCTTTTTTGATTATCTGCCATCAAGTTGAGGTCAATTATTTGCGATCACATCTTAATTGTTACTGACTTCTTGTATGTGTAATATTTTTCTGCATATGGAAGGATCAGGAAGGATATATGTACTTCCATAATCTGAAATATCCATACCCAGATGTAACCAGTGATAGCTGAGCTAGGAATGCAAATCTTGTTATAAAATTTCCAGATATGCTTCTTCCAAGGCTAAGGTTACAGACTTTGCTGGTGAATAGAAAGCAAAACAAGAATATGATTTGGTCTGTAATAGAAGATAATAGATAAAATGGCTACATCTATTGATAAATGTTTTTGTTTATCAGTGTCTCATGTAGCCTATATGGGATGCAGGATTTAGTAATGTAAAAAATGTTTTAAAATGCTACCTTGCAGGAAGAGGGAGAAAACGCTGCCTGCTATTTACTTTTACTCTTAGAAATTGACTGGCAAATAGTTTTCTGTATACCTGAGATTGAGTTTTGCTAATAAGGAAACTTGATTTATGACAGGGTTTGAAAGATCTCTTAGGCTTACCTACCTTTGAGCTCCTTGATTATACAATCTAGGCCAAAGATTCTACACTGTAGGAAAACACTCCTATATTCTTGAATGATTAAGTATGTAGTCATACTTTTGGATATTAGACTGGAAGAAGAACAAGCAATTGAAGAAACACAGAATAAATATTTGATAAATTGGGCTTGCATTTGAAGAAGTCTTAATGTAAGTAGCCTGAACTCATTTGTGAGATGAGCCCATTATTGGCTACAGCATTGGGAGTCAAATATATGTGAAGGCACAAAAGCTAAAACAACTTGTCTGGGGAAAATATATATACCGTACCTGTTCCTGGGTGCCTGTACTTCTGTGTACTACAAAGAGGACCATTTGGTGTAAGAATGGCGATTATGTTTTAAAATCAGTTGTAAAGTTTACAAATAAAAAACACTATTCTTTTTAGCCCTTTTAAGCAGAACAGATACAGAGCTACACTGTGACTGACAAAAGTTCTTGTCTCACTCACTCCATGATTGTATTGTAAACCAGAGTTTATGATAAATTAAACTGTATTTCAGGATTGTGATATGTAATGTTTGTCAGATTTTTCTCCTGAATATGTTCTTAACTGTGTTGCTTCTTTTCAAAATTCCGAGAATCTTTAATCAAGAGGCAAAGCTCTAGTGATGGGAAATGAGCTGGTCTGAACATCCATCCACTGCCCTTAGTTTCTCAAAGAACCCACAGCAAGTACTCATATTTTTCTATACGACTATAAGACACACTTTTTTTGTCTCCCAAAAGAGGGTGAAAATGTATATGCGTCTTATAGACCGAATGTTGCCAAAGCCCCTGCCCACCGCCAGCTGTTTTTTGACCTCTGCAAGCCCTGTTTTTAGGCCTTTTTTCAGCCTTTCAGGCTTTTTTCGGCCCATTTTTTCCCAAAAACACGGACTAGAAACCCACCCACCCCCTGAAAACAAGCCAAAAAAAGCCTCGAAAACAGGCCGAAAAGGTCCTGAAAACAGGCCGAAAAAAGTCCCGGAAATGGGGTGCTCGGAGGCAAAACACTTTTGTTGTTTTCCTCTTCTAAATTTAGGTGTGTCTTATAGTCAGGTGCGTCTATAGTCTGAAAAATATGGTATTTGTGGAGCAGACATTGAAAACCCGATTCCATACTACCCTCTCCTAAAAAGGGAAAGTTAGAGCCTTGGTGGAAGTTGCCCAACATGGCTGGATTTCAAGAGGGCACACCACCACCTTCAAGGGCAGTGGCATTTTACCCTCCCTAAAAAGTGGCATTAATCACCAAACATGTCCTATCAGCCATCTTAAGGAGCTAAAGGACCCTATTCCCTTCCTCGGATTTAACCAGTCCAGAAATAAACAGTCCTATTAGTTCCAGCAAAACAGATTTAAGCCAGATCTGTACACAGTTCTTATATGAAACACTTTGAATACCATTACTCGTATTTTATGTTGAAGTATTATAAACTCTGCCCAGCATTTTAAATGTGGTTTCATCATAAATTTCTATTTATGATACCATCATAAAGTGATAACAATTATTAAATATCCTTATGATGGTAGCTGTTACATGCAGTGATATATTTTAATTTTGCTACCTATCTGGGAAATAAACACAAGAAGAATATCTTAGGTGTTTGTTCTTCCGGTTGGTGAATCAAATAGCCCATTTGGTCTTTCATTTTGAACAAGAGTGCTTAATCCAATATCAGGAACACCCACTGTTGGAGGAGGGAGGGAGGGAAGGTGATCAAAATCTGCAAGATAAAGGACAAAACCTCATGATCAAAATTGCCTCTTTGGTGCATGTGACATTGATGAGTCACGCTGCCATCTTGCAGATTATCTCACACAGACACATGTATGCACAATGCTCATGCCATTGCAGATCCCTCCTTCAGTGTCTTTACACTCCCTATCCGACCACCCTCTTATTATTTTTTAAAGTATATTTATTGAAAATATAGGACATTGCTTGGCATGTTTCAAGTCGGTAGCCATTTCCAGGATTGTCTTTACAAAATCTCATTTTAAGGGGAAAAATGATGGGTGGTTGTAGCCCAGAAATATGACTTGAGAAAACAAAATGGGGGGAGGATTAGAGTACAGTGAGGAGAATTGTACTTACTTTCTACTAAATATCTTTTGTCAGCCATTTTGGGTATAGTCCCGCAGCCATCACACATCAGCTATTTATTTTTTTTAAAGAATATCCACGGGATGCTCTCAGAACTAGAAATGGGATCTCTGGCCTAAACCAGTTGTGCTGTAGAAACATTACATGGACATCATGAATTTAAAATTTCCCAAGGAAATTTTGATCCTTTCCCTAGAAATCAAAGAACTAACCAAAATGTTACCATAGTTGTTCCAAGGATTTTATTTTTTTTCCAGTCAAAGATCATCAGTCACAAAATCCAGGAAGGAAGACTTGTCGCTTCAGCCAAATAAATAAAAGACTTCTTTTTGTGCAGGAAGACATGCTATATTAGAAGCCAAATTCCCAAAGCAGACGGTTTCAGCAGATGCAACCTTCAGATCAAGCACGTCTCTGACACGTCCAGAAAAAATAAAGATACTGAACAGGAGAAGAATGTATTAATTACACTTGGCCCAACATGTTTTGTAATACTCTGCAAGGCGATGTATGAAGTAGCAAGCCTGATGGGGGCAATTGGTAGCTTTTGATTCCTTATTGAAACTCCTAACTATATTTGCACACTTGGACACAAATCTGCTTGTCCTGCCTCAGAGAATAACTAGACATTAATGGTAAGGTGTAAGGTATAAATGTGTCTTACAAATGCCCTTCGGGGTTCAGACCCTTTGCTTTGTCTAGCTTTCTGAACCTGCGCAATAAACCTTTCCTTCCTTGGTACTGGCCTCAGTCTCTTCATTCTACAACAATGTGTGGGGGGGCACACAGAAACAGGCCTCTGTCTATTAAAAAGGAAGCAACCATCTTGGCTGAGATCTCAGGCCTTCAAAAAATTAGAGAGAGGGGAGGGAGGGAGAGAGAGTGTGTCACCATAGCTCAACTGGAGTTAGAGACACTGGATATGGTGATGGTAGGCTTAGCCATCCCCATTCCCTTTCCGTTTCACCTTCCCCCTGTGTAGGAGTGAAAAGCAAAGCCAGATGCCCTCCACCCACCCACCCCCATCTATATTTCAAATTTTAGGCCCTAGAAGTAAACTCCCTAGAAGGAGATTGAATCTTGCATTACCTCTTTTTTTCCAGGTTCACATGACACAGCTGAGCAGGGGGAAACAGTTTAAACTAAAACAAGCCTGAGGCTATTTGGGGAGAAAACTAATCCTCTCTTATCCTCCTGCTGACTCAGTTTTTGTGTTCTGTTGAAGTGTATTGTGCAAACCTATTAGCCTTGTCACATTCAGTGAAATCACATTATCCCTTGTAAGGCCAATAAAAGAGGTTTCTGGTAATGTTTAAGGGGACCAGATTTTTGGGAACAGAGGAGGGAAGCAGATATATAGACACAAGTACAAAGAGGTGAGGCATTGCATATTTGCAATGACCCCCCTCCGGCCCCCATTTATTTATCTGGCTGAACACTCTTGCCTAGTAGTAAGCCATAATGAGTTTGCTCATCATGCTAAGTCAAAAGCAAACTGCAGAATCATAGAATTAAAAAAAGACTTTAAAGGCCATCTAGCTCAGGGCAGGATCTACTAGAAGCTCTCTGACAGATGATCCATAACATGTAGAATTCTGACTGACTCACTCACTTTGCATCTAGAAACACTTTCCTCAAACTTTTTGTACATTTTCTTCTGCAGTAATCAAGACCTAAACTTGGGCTTGTGACAGACGTAGTTTTGAGTTCTCTTCAGGCAAGAAGGCAACACTGGGCTGGTTGCAGATCACAATATGGTAATTCCCTTGCAGCACTCATGAGATTACCATCATTAGTTCACTGTCAATAAGCATCAGTAAACTGCAGCCTTTCTCCCTCCTTGGTGCTTCCTTTTTGTTCTGCCTCTTCCAACATCCTTGCCAAAAAAAAAGCCAATGCAGTCCTAGGCTGCCTCAACAGTATCAAGATCATGCGAAGTGTTAATACCATTATATATTGCTTTGAGAAGACCACACTTGGAATACTGCATCCAGTTCTGGTCACCATAATACAAAAAAGAAGTTGAGACCCTGGAAAGAGTGCAGAGGAGAGCAACAAAGATGATTAGGGGTCTGGAGGCTGAATCAAATGATGAATGGTTGTGTTTAGTCTACTTAAGAAAAGGATTGGGGTGACATCATAGTGGTCTTCCAATATTTGAAAGGCTGTCACACAGAAAAGGGGGACAACCTATTTTCCATACCACCTGAGGGCAAGACAAGAAATAACAAATGGAAACTTAAAGAGGGATCCAACCTAGAATTAAGGAGAAATGTCTTGACAATGAGAAAAAGTAATTATTGAAACCGCTTGCCTTCAGAAGTTAAGGTTAGGGTTGGAGTAGATTTTCAAAGTCCCTTCCAAATCTATTATTCTGTATTCTGCCAAGATCTTCTTTGGTCTCCATGTTCACAAGTTCAAGCTTGGTCCTTCATTTTGATAAAGGTATCTATAGTCTAAGAACACTGATGGTGAAACCTGAAGATCCAGAATGTGGTGTTCATATAGATATGAATACATCTCGAGGCATTCACATAATAACCATACTTTGAGAACAGCACCAGTTGTCAGATGGTTTCTGTCCTCAAAAGAAGGCGCTACTTGTCACCTTTAAAACCCTGTATGTTTCAGAGCCTGAATATAACTGGGCATATTCACCTTCTCCCATTGATATCTCCCTATCTTATAGGATCTAATAAGGCAGGCTGCTTATGTAGCTCCTTAGTCAGAGGGGCCTTTTCGGTTGGTCTCCCTGCCCTCTGGAATAGTCTCTTTCCATATCTTCAGAAAATTGGTGAACCCTAGATTATTTCATGAAGTCTTGTGAATTTGTACATTGTATACCATATTTTTCGGAGTATAAGACACACCTTCCCCCCCCCTAAAAGAGGGTGAAAATGTGGGTGTGTCTTATACAAATGTAGCCCCGCCCAGCCTCTGAAACAGAGATTTCAGAGGCTGAAAAAAAACCTCTGAAACCTCCGTTTGAGAGGCTGGGAAAAAAGCCTGTCAAACAGAGGCTTCAGAGGCTGAAAAAAAGCAAGGCACAGAGCTCACAACCAACAAACCTGTTGCTAAAGTTCACCTCTGGGAACAGCTGATTGGGGGTATTCAGGGAGGCTGATCCAATCCCAATCAGCTTTTTTCTTATTTTTCTCCCCAAAAACTAAGGTGCGTCTAATAGTCCAAAAAAATATGATACACTAAGAGCTTATGTACCGGAGACAAATTCCTTGTGTGTGTCCAATCAAACTTAGCCAATAAAGAACTATATGACTTTCCCGCTTAATGAACAACTATTTTAATAGTTGCTGGTGGGTTTTTTATGTTTGATTCCTGGTGCATATAATTGTTTGTGTTGTGCCCTTCTCATTTTAGTTTTTAACTATTATGTATTTGTTTTAATCCAAATTACAAATTGGAGAAGTTGTATGCCACTCCAATTTGGATGAGTGGAATGACCCGTAGGTCTCCTAAATAAATAAGAAATCAATCTAACCAGCAGTGTCCACAGTGGAGCACAAAAAGGTTCAGAGTGATCTAAGCATTATCACAGTGTTGCAATGCAGATCCTACCTTTTCTATATGTGCCATGATATCACACACATGTACACAAGGGCAGAACCTGTGATGCAATTGCTTTTCCGAAAGTGTGAAAGTTGCTGGAATAAACATAAAAGTCCTATAGTGTCTGAGAGGGATTAAATAGGTAAGGTAACTGATTGTCAAAGAGTAAAACCCAACTGACTGTCACAGTTACATATTATTTTATGCTTTATAAAGCTTTTTCAAACCCCAATAAAAATAAGGCACAAAGTGAAAACTTCATGAAGCCAGTATAGATTTTAAACTGCTATGGCAGATGAACTAATAATCATTTGGCAAGGAGAAAAATTCAGATTATATTTATTTAGTATGATAAGTAAACTGAATCATTATTATAAATTTTAAAACCCAAATATAGTTAAGGCAGCCACTTTGGTGTAGTGGTTAAGGGACTAGGCTAGAAATAGGGAGACTGTGGGTTCTAATCCTGCTTTTAGGTATAAAGCCAGCTGGGTGAACTTGTGCCAGTCACTCTCAGCCCACCCAAAATAAAAATTTGATGATGGCAATACTTGTTCTTAGCTATTTTCAAAGTTGGTTCTTTATTTTCCCTTGATAACTGTCTTCATAACTGTCAAGACATGCAGCCCTTCTTTGCTTTCTGTCAGCATTATATCTATGGTGATTCTCAGTCGACAAGGTCATGGTTGTCCCAAAGGTGCTTTTTCAGAAAGTCCACTCGCCTCTTGAAAAAGCACCTTTGGGACCGCCAGCATTATAGTCTACAAAATGTCCCCTTTCATATAAAGTAAATTTGGATAAAGCGAGTCACTGAACCAATGGGGAAAAAAATGGGGTTGAGAAATAAGGCGTCAAATTTTGCAACCCAAATACATTGACAATTATGCTCATAAATTTTTAGAACCTTATTCTTAAGTGCTACATTACTCAAACGTGTTTTCTTCCTTCTCTCTCATCCAATAGGCTGACTCAGTAAGCCACTTAGAGAGGACTGTAAAGCACTGTGAAGTGGTATATAAGTCTGAGTGCTGTTGCTATTGCTATATGTAGTGAAAGCATTTTCTGCAGCGAGATTTTTAACATGGGTGATTATCATGACAGACAAAGGGGTATTGCACAAGCCAGCACTACAGATTTTATTAACATCCTTCATTATCTTGTGTGTAGTTGGTTTGCCTAGGTTAAAAGCTTGTTTTGGGATTAGGGATCATTCCCATCTTCAGCATGATATAATACGTCAACTTTTGCTTCAAGTGTACAGGATTGGACCAGATGTTGACAGCCGTTTTGACACTACAGTAACAGTTGTACCTATTTGCAAGTACAGAAGTCATTGGGAGACTGGATACAACTACAACAACTGCCCAACATGATAGTAAATATATGAGTGAGACATTTTCAGCCATTTTTTTTTTAAAGAAAGAGATGAGGAAAAACCTTCCAACTCTGATTGGTGCCTCTCCGTCTCTTCAGCATTTTATGATTGGTTTCTGACTGGTGAATTTAGTTTCATTGTTGTGGATTGGGATTAAAATAATGTAAGGCCAGAAAACAATGTAAAACTGAATGTGGAGATTTTATGGATAGGATTCCAGCGGAGTGGCTTTTGTTTGACTGCTGGCTTTTATGAACATTTTTAGATTTTGTGGTCCTGGAGTTAGTTTGCCCATGAGAAGGAGTTTAAAAAAATGTCTTCGTTCAATTAGAATCTTCCGAGATAATGGACTGGATCCATAACTCAGTTTTCGTATTCACATCTTACAGTGAACTCTCACATGACTGAGTTAAGCATATTATAAGGACAATGCACAGCCTGGTATCTTCTAGAAGTTTGGGCTTTTAACAGTCATTTTCCTCAGTTAACATGCCCAGTGGCAAGGTATAATAGGAGCTACAGTTCAAAATGTCAGGAGATCCAAGGTTGCCTATTGCTGGTCCAAAACCTAAGTCCAGGCAATGTATTGCTAAATTGCCTTTGTGTCCTGTAGCCAGGCCAAGCAGAAAGTTTCTTCTAAAGATATGCAAAATGCTAAGGTATTTTCTCCTAAAGGGTTGCCTCCCACCCACCCCCTGGTTCTCTTGCATCTCTTGAACCCACTCCAAAAGACTGTACCACAAACATTGTACCACCATTTGGCAGACACTGTCACAGCTGGAACTCCAAACTGACAACTGGGATTATTAGTGCCAAGCTGGTTTTGACACCCAGCTTTGAGAGCAAAGTAATATCTCAGCATCTGGTGTTTTGATGTCTGGTTTGGTTTCCAGTCTGTCTGTGCAAAAGAAAACAAACTCACAGCTGAACAACTACTTGACATTATCCCAAAGGACTGTAACTTGTTACTGAATAGAACGTTAGTCATTCTGGTTAGAACTAAACAATCGAGACCTAATTTCCCTCTCAGGGACAAATAACACCATTTTGAGGAATGGGAAGAGATTTTGTTGAACAAAAATGGCCAGAGAGAATCTGTTCAAATCTTCTTTGCCATCCTAAGCTCATATTGCAGTCTTAGTTCTAATCACCTGCTTTTATGGCTTCTATTTTAATTTACAAAACATTGTCAAAATGTGTATGTTTTGTATTCATTTTACAATACTTTGCTTAATTTCAACTTCTAAAAGAAGTTTGTTTTCAGGATTCGTTGTCCTTCAATTGATTTTCTCCTTTTCATCTCTATTTAGAAGGGACTTTCATATTTTTATAACCATTTTGTTCTTGTAGCAAACATTTTTATGAGGATTAAGGACAAAAAAATGTTAAATCCGTGTAGTTGGTAATCGTATTTTTCACTAGTAGTCTTGTCAAGCAGACTATCAAAAATTTATTAGAAAATAACATTATACAGAGTCTCATAAAACTTCTTCAGAGGGAGCATTTTTATAGATGTTGAGAATATTTGAGAGAGATAACTAGAAAAAAAAGAAAGATAGGAGAAGTAACATCATTGGAGTAAAGGGTGAAAAGAGATTGTATAGCAGTTAACTGATTTCTAAAATCTTGCTAAAATACAACCAAAATAAAGAGAGGCACTTACCGGAGGACAAATTTGGAAACATGTTTAGAATTTACAGGGGGAAAAAAACCTTCTTTATTATGGACTCTCAGCAAAGATTAAAACTGTTCCAATATGTTCCAAACATAACCCAAAGCAATGAACTGCTTAATCAGGATGTCCCATTATATTGTAAGTTGATATCGTAAATGCTCTTGAAGCCAGTAAATCCTACTCATGCCATGTTAGATACATTTTACTGCAATTAATGTGATTTCTGTATGGTTTTAAGTTACCTTAGGGATGGGAATAATTAGAGTCAGCTGGTAGCATTTCACCTCTCTCCCCCCCAACCCACCCCCCAGCCTGGCAGCTGCTTGGCTGTTTAGCTTTAGACAAGTCTCTCCTTAGTAGAAATGCTGGAGGTGATGTCCAGGTTATGGTCACTTCCTCCTATCTCGTGTTTGACTTGGCTTCTTTCAAACAAAGCCCGCAACAACTGGGATGGACTTATCAAAAGAGGAATGGGGTCCACGGCTAAAGTAAGAAAGTATTTCCACCGTTTTGTTTAGTAGGTGAATAGAATACAGATCCACAAGAAGACTTAAGTGAGGATCTGTGTTACATGGGAGCCCATATATTCTCCCAGAGAGTGGTGGAGATAGGAGCAATAACAGAGAGGTCCAGCACATTAGCTCACAATGAAGCATATTTTCTTTCTTGATTTACAACTCTATAATTCTTCCAGTGAAAACCTTGATTTCTTAAATCTCCCCACAAGGAACACAACAGGCCAACTTGCCATCTGGATATCTCCACCGAAATTACAGAAAAAGACTTGTTTCCTATGAAGTAGTCCAGACAAGGCAGTTAAATGGATGTTAATTTTACAACATCTGCAGTGATTTATGTGATTTGTTTAATGACATCATTACAAAAATAAGGCAAATTGGGTAATTCATGGCTATTTGCATCATTGGTGTGATTAGGTTATTACACTGATGATGCAGATTGACACAAATGATGTCAATTATCATGATGACATCCTTTCAAATTTAATAGACCTTCTGGAATAGTGAATTACCTCCAAAATGATCCATGAATGAGGTTTCATTGTGGTTTGATAGGGGATCAGCAATTTGTCATTTACAAGGTTATAGATGCTCATATTATTTCCACTGGGGGGGAAAAAAGTCATCTTTCCTTATAATAAAATGTTTATCCGTAAGGCGACACAAATAAATTCAGTATTATTCCTTTGTCCGCAATAATGTTATGATTCAATTAGCTTGAACTGTAAACATTCATGCATTCATGCGTTCTCATTTCTCTCCCTTATTTTATCTGCATATATAAGATGTACAGTATGTGTTTTGCTTGTAAAGATGTCAGAAAGCATAGAAAAAATAGAGTTGGGAAAAGCAGATTTCAAATGGTGTTACAGAGAGGCCTCGGTATCATTATTAAGTCCTGAATTTGGGGGAAGTCTATTTCCCCAACGGATGACTTGGAGATGACTTCAACAACTTTAGCAGGAAAAAAGTGACTACATAATTTTGCAGCTCATTTGTTCAATATATTTCACACGGCCGGGCAAACACTCACAATGTGAAACAGGAATAAGGAGAACCAATACCAATTGATTTTCTTCTTCTGTGGGATATTGAGATGAGGGCCGTTCTCCACCCACCCCTCTTCCAGTTCATGACCTTTGACATCTGAAGCCTAAAGGTGATTGTCTGACTTTCTTCCCTATTCATCCTTAGCGTTTCAGCTTGGTGAGAGCAAAGAGGACCTTTTTTTTTTGTTGTTGTTGAGATTCTTGGGATTGAAAGCAGTGCCAATGTGGAAAAGATCCCAATTCTGTTTACTGCATGGCCTGGGGAAACCAGCCGTTTCAATCGAGGTGAGATATAAACGTGAATAATACATTTCTCTAATCCTTTTGTATAATATGCTTAAATTAACATGGTTTACCTTGACAAGGATTTCTCAGTTAGACTAATGGTGTACCCAATGTGCTAAATTCAAATGTAGTTGGCTACTCTGTGGCTCACTGTTTTGTCTAAATCCAGTCTTTGAATTGCTTTTCATGCTCAATTATTCTTTTGAATGACCCTTCATTGTCCTTTGACTGAAGAGAAGAAAGTGAGGTTGAGAACGAATCATTCTGCCGAAGCTTCCAACTGAGATCATTCTGGGAAGAAGATAAGCTCATTCAAACTCATAATCCTGATCGGTATATAACCATTAGATTGTTGGGCAACATTTCTCCCCTGGTATTGGGAGAATATGGAGGTTTCGTGTTTCTGTAGTTATCCCTGTTCTGATAACACATCCAAGCAGCCGATCCTATGTAACTGATGGAGCAAAAAGAATCGTCATCTGTAACATTGACAGCAGGGGAATTGGAGTTGTACGTGAACCCCTCTGGCACATAAAAGCCAAAAAACTACTTTTTGAGTGGCTGAAGTAGAAATGGGGTGGACAGTGTGTATTATTCCAGAGTTCAGACAGTCAGGAGGAAGAACTGAAGCTCTGAAAATAGTTGCTTGAGTACAAAACCATGAAAGGAAATATACTTCTGCCAGAATGGGGGTCCTCTTCTTTTGGCCGGTCTCAGGGGCATTGCTTAACAATTTCAGTTTTTTTCTCTTAATGGATTTTCTCTGGCAAGAGAAAAGATGGAAGAAGAGGTAGACATGAGGGGAGGATGGATAGGAGGGCAGGGTTACCAAAGGCAGCCAGCATAACAATCTGTAAATAAAGCGGAGGTATTGCACAATAGCTTTGTGCAGGAATAGCTTTAATGGTCAAGCCTGCAGATTCAGGATAATCATTAAAGGGAAACAAATTCTGACCTCATAAAATAAATCTGTGTAGCTCTGTGAAATGCAGTTCCATTCAACACCACACATTCTTTGAGGAAGTGGCAAACTCCTATCAATGAAGTCTGTTTTATTTTGCTAAAATGGTAATTGCCATCAGAATCCAGATGTTAGCAACTGCACATCATAATCATTTGGTCCTCTTGTTGTCTTGAAACTGCACTCACTTAGGACATAATACATGGCATAGATAGTAGAAGATAATTCTAGCCGTGTCAAAATCTGACAGGCTCGCAGAAATGTAGCGTCCTAACATTCAATGCCTATTCAAAACAACAATAGGCCAGTGTTTTTGAAATAAATGTGCTTGAAAGGAATAGAACATGCTCCAAATATACGTAACATCCAGATGCTGTGGCTTAAAAGATAATATGTATAAGAACTTCCAAGCTTGTGGTTAATCTTTGTTATTGGAATTCATTTTCTGCACTGAAGCCTGAGGTTTTCAGAAGATTCTGAAGACATTTGGGACTAATTGGCTATTTTATGATAAAGAGAAACAGATTGTATCAGGGAAAGTCAAGGACATAGCTCCAAAATTATAAAAAAACAGGAGAAGGAAAAGCTTCCAATCTTATTGTGTTTGGGGTTTTCCATTTGCTGGAACAAAGAAAGATCATATATTACAATGACTATATTGCAATTAGATGATGAGAGAGAGGGAGGACAAGGAGAAGGGGAGGGGAGAGGGAGAGAGACAGACAGAGAGACAGAGAGGTAACTTTCTATAAAGCAAGCCAGCTATTCTCTGCTTAAATTAAAAAGGTGGAAGCATGCCAAATATCATATAGAAATAGTGGCAGACATTGTTATACCTTCTAAAATTCAGAGCTATCCTGCTTCACACTGAATTTGGAAATTCACTGAAAAGTAGTTTTAGGAAGTTGATTTCTGTGCATTCCATCTGAACTTGGCGTTGCAAAAACTGGAATCCATTGGTTCCTCCCACATATTATCTGTTCACAACAATGTGAAGTCACAGCTGCCTGTTCTTTAGCTGGTGTTCACCTTCATACACACTGAGTTCTTCCAAAGAACCGAGGATGATGTAATGTATCAACAAAGTATATACATGGATAGAAGTGTGGCCTTTTATTATTGCTTTTTAAATTAAAAATAAATAAAATGGTTTCTGTTTAACCAAGGGCTAGTTTTTGCCTGCACTTGACCCCCCCACAGACATTCTTAAAAAATAAACATGGTGGTAGGCTGTATTTCAGAACTTATATGGAAGTGTGCAATTAATTCTAATGAATTACAAAGAACAATTGTCTTGATCTTCTAGATATTCCTGAAACAGAAAATTTCTGATCTGGAGCTTTTAATAGGTTTAGGGTATTTTTATTGGGATGTGCAAAACTTTAAAGCTACTACTGAAATAATTGCACAAAAGCTGGAAATGTTTCACAAATGTATAAGGAAACTAAAGTCATATGAAAAAGATTAAACAACTTAAAGGTACGACTTGTTTTAAGTAAAGGAGAATGTTCAAAAAGAAAAGGTCCATTAAAAAAGAATTGTTCCATAGAAGTAATTTCAGAAGTCCAACTGTTTCTTTCAACACAGAAGAAAATCAATTGTAGTGAACTTTATTTTTTTACACTCCACCTGAAATATAACGTAAAAATAGAAATAACAAATCCTGTTACTTTCTGTGGGAAGCCATGGGAATGACCTTGGAGAAGGCATCCAGAAGCTATTAGGACAACAGTAAATGCAGAAGCATTGGCTAAGCTCAAGAAGGCAAGAAAGGCTAAGAAAGAGACTCCGACTGAATGGATAAATGATGGTCATATAATAACTAAAATACCCAAATTGTTATTAAGGTTTGATAAAGAGATGAACAAGTTAAAGACTATATGGTGAAATGGGATACAAACTTTGTTTATAACGTACTGTAAATATGGATATATGGGAGAAATGTGGGAAAGTGGTGTCAAATTTACCTTGTGTTGTACTTTAAGAGAGAACTACAATGATGTACCAATGGTATATGACACCAACCAAACCATCAGAAATGTAAAAAGGAATCACAAATCAGAGAGGGATTTTTATCAAGTGAGACGAATTTATGAGAAAGCAAAGAAATTTGGTGCAAAGCCATACAATGTAGCTAAAGATATTGGAGACCAGAATCATGAAACCAGAATTATTCCTAGCAGGTTTTGTGGGCATGCAATTATAAAAGAATTATGGCTAATTTGGAGGCTTCATACAACTGTGAATGGGCATCATGAGAAAAGTGCCCACCAAAGCCAAAAGGACCAAGCTACCCCACACAAATAATACTTACCTATGTATCCATCTTTCCACTTAGCATATATTTCTTTCTCCTCTCTTATTTTCCGATTCTCCTTTGTGAGATGCATTTCTTTATTCCTTGTAGTCCTTGGGTACTTTTTACTATTGGAAATGAACCTCGTGAAGTGGGTGGGGAAGCTCTGCATGGAGAAATTGCTGAGACTAAGATAGTTGTTGAAAATCAAAACATGTTCTCTCTCATCCCAGGGCGCACGAAACAATCAGGGATTTAAGGTACAACGAGGCAGATTCTGATTCCTAACAGCAATAGCAATTTGACAGTGGAGGCACTTACCAGAGATATGAGGGCATTCATTTCGTTGGTGTCTTCAAGCAGTAGTTAGTCAAACAAATATTTTGAATGCTTTAATCTGGATTTCTGCCCTGAACAGGGTATGTGAATTAGTAGCCTGAATATAGCATTTTAGCTCTAGGATTTGGGTTCAGTTGCCCATGTCTCCAGTGCATGCCTCTGTCTTAAAAATAAATTTGTTCCAAAAATAACAAAAATTACAGGGGAATTGTGATAAGACAAGCTTAATGGCATGCTTTGGGACGAGAACCGTAAAGAACTTTGGCCTCATGACAATTTATCCTCAAGGGTACATAGTTACAGGAAACGATCATTCACGACATAACAGCATCCTGCTAATTAGCTGGAAAAGATGTAATTACACATTTGCTCCCTGAAATAATAATACCCAGATGCAGAAAGGCATGGATTTAATCAGCTGTCTCGATAACCCAATTCATCCAACTGCACGGACATTTTTATGCATTTGCTATACTTTATTTTATTTATTAATTTGATTTATATGCCGCCCTTCTCCGGAGACTCAGGGCGGCTTACAATGCGCTAAGCAATAGCCTTCAT
>JANHFK010003062.1:47110-68836 GCA_036250565.1 Sibynophis collaris | reverse complement strand
GTGGAAGGAGATGAAAAGAGACACTTGGAATAGCCACAGAGACAACTGGGCTAAATAATGAAGAATGTGCAATGGGTAGACACAGTGGAAACTCATGATTGTAAGTCTCCAGGAAGGAGAAGAATCTTGAACTGAACTGGTCTGGCCCAGTGGTGAAATCCTGCCGGTTCTGTCCGACTCGCACGTGTCGGTAGCGGTGGCTGCGCATGGTTTGGCGAACCGGTGGCGGCAGCTCGAAGCCCCGCCCATCCGCCTAGATTTTCTTACTTCCTGGTTTTTAACCCCCTGGACGTGCGCAAAGCCTTCTGCGCATGCACAGAGGGTCAGAAATTGGGTGTGACAACCAACTGAGATACCTGCATTTTTGTGTAAAGTATGGTTTTTATGTCTTGCTTTGTTCTTTTTCTTTAAAAAAATTCAAAATAAATAAATAAAAGAAATTGGGTGTGATGATCTTGCGTGCACGAGCAAAGGGACCGTACGTGGGTACAGCGTGCACTTCCAAACCGGTAGGGAAGGTAAGTAGATTTCACCCCTGGTCTGGCCATTATTCTGTGACACTTTAATAACTAAATTGAATTCGTTTTACTTATATCCTATCTTGCTTTTCTGCCCTTACAAAAAAAAGACCCACCCTAACAGTGTAACCTCCCCACCCTCCAATGCTTAAAGTTTTGTAAATTATTTAACTTTAACCGTTAAACTGATACAAGGCCTGGCTGAAGACAACAGTCTTAAACTTTTTCCTGAAAGTGAAAAGAATGGGAGAGGTTGAATGGAATCTCTAAGTGCATTTAGGAATCACTTGAAAGCCAGTGTGGTCTAATAATGGAAAAGTCATTGGACCAAGCCCAGGATGACTCGGATTTAGGTCATCATGCAGCCCTGGAAGCTCACTAGATGTCTTTCGCTAGATTTCAGCCTAATTTGTCCAACAGGGTTATTGCTTTGGAATAAACAAATATTGCCATTCAGGGGCGGTCCCATTAAGTTTCAAACTGCATTCTGCATTAGATGCCTGGGGCAGACAAATTTTATTATTCTACTTACTATCTCCATGGAGATTTATACCAATAATTAGTCTAGGAAGGGATCTGTCCATAGCAGAGGAATTTACCCAGAGCTCATATATGTTCATATGACTAATTCACCCAAACAGAATTTCTACTGGAAACATGGGGTGAGAGAGTAACCAGAACAAGTCCACAGGTGCCACGAACTGGCCTGAGTGTAGGCATTGCAATTCCTCAGATAAGAAGCTCGAGATAGTTTATTGTCAGTCTCAGAAGAAAACAAAGGAAAGACGATGCTGTGTCTATACAGTATGCAAATACAGTAACATACATTTAAAGCAGAGAGACTGTTAGACAGATTATTGCATTCTTCCCAATTGTGTGTTAGGCTTATATCCCTTCCTTCCTTCCAGAGCTCAGAGTGACTTAATGAGACTTAATAAAACTCCCCCTTATTTTATCCCAAAGGAACAATCCTGATAGGTAAGTAATGGGATTCAGAACTAACATTTTCTTCCAGATCATGTCCTAGACCAATGATGGCTAACCTTTTTGCCAAAAGCAGGGGGAGCACGGGGGGGTCGTGCCCACGTGTGCCATACCCATAATTCAATGCCCCTATTCATGTGTGTGCAACCCCCCCACACACTCCCAACACGCTTTTGGCATGTGATGGCATGGTAGGCCCGGCAGGCCCGTTTTTTGCCCTCCCCAGGCTCCAGAGCTTTCTAGGAGCCTGAGGAGGGAGAAAACGGCCTTCCTCACCTCCCCGGAGGCCGAAAACAGCCCATTTGCCGACTTCCAGTGGGCCTGGAAGGCCCAAAAATCAGCTGGCCGGCATGCACGTGCGTGCTGCATCTGAGCTGAGGCAACGTTCGTGTGCCCACAGATATGGCTCCGGGTGCCACCTGTGGCATGCATGCCATAGGTTCGCCATCATGGTCCTAGACCTTTAGGTAGATTGTTAGACTAGAAAAACCACTTTCCAGTCATCATGTGTCCTTGATTAGGCTGCCATCCTATGCAAAGGAAATCTGAATTTTCCTATTCTGCCCCCATATCTGCTTTTGCTGACAATTATCTCAGGAGTTGGTCCCGTGTATGTCCATCTCCTGAAAACATTCGTTAACATCTTTTCTCAATAGAGAAAACAGCATAGGCTTTTGAAACTGGTGAGTTTAACAGTGATAGTCAAAGACTCAACAATGACTTGTATTTTTAAAATAGAAAATAAGAACTGCATCATTTGCTTCTATGTTTCACCTATGAGTCAAGTTCTGGCAACTAAATTAGTATTTTTTTAAGTCTTCCAACCAGCTGCTGCTGAAAGGTTAGGGCATGCTTGTTTGCTTTCATTGACAACAATTTGGATGAGAAAAGCTCCCCTCCCTTTATTAAAGATTTAAAATAATCTAGTAAATGGCCAAACTCTTCATTCCTATTAATTTGCATGGAAAACGTTTAAAGCTGGATATAATTGCAACGAGGCTTAACATAGTAAACGTTAAGTGGATTGCATATTCAGGGATCCATTTTCTTTCCTCCATTTACTCAGTTCTTCAACACATTGATGGAAGGGTTGGCTTAGGGAGGAGGCATCACTTTCTAGGTTGACCTCTGCAATTGCAGAAGTTTTCTAGACCAGAAATCAAAGTGGGCAGGATGTAGTCCTAGTTGGCATGCTTCCCATTGTTACCACAGCAAATTTTCAAATTCATTTCCCAGAACTTAATTCAGTTTGGATCCAAGGAACAACTGAATTTAAAACACTGATCCTCATTGTAAACAATTATTGTCAAAAGAATATTCCATTTTATAGGGGAGAAACAGTACGAATCTAATGGCTCTATATACCATGCATAAGTATGGGAACTGGAGACACTTAAAATATGTCTTTTTTTTTGAAGAGTAGTCTGTAAACCAGGGATGTTATTGGAGTCCAAGTGAAAGTTAAATTTCTTTTAATTTAAATCTATAGGTAATCCTGACTTAACAACTGCCCTGCTTAGCAATTGTTTGAAGTTACAATGGTATTGAAAAAGTCACTTTGCAGCTGGTCCTCACACTTATGACAGTTGCAGCATCCCCTCATCATGTGATGAGAGTCGGATGCTTTGAAACCAACTGTTGCAGTTTTCTATGGTCACATGATCACCATTTGCATGCTTCAGAGCTAGCTTCTGATAAGCAGAGCCAATGGAGAAGCCAGCAGTAAAATTGCAAGTGGCGGTCATGTGATGTCTCACTTAACAAGTGGCAAAAGTGAGGTCAGAAGCCTGCTGCAGCCATGTGACATATTGCTTAATCTCTTTGTCACTTAGTGGTAGTGTTACCTGTCCCAATTGTATATAGCTGTATATAATTTAATGGTTACTAATATTCCTCATCTATTTATGTTTCCCCCCCCCCCTGCTGTATTACAGAATTCAATGTGGTGGCAACTTTTGGTGGTAGCTTTTTGGAGGGCCACTGAGGGCCACTGGGTGCCCATCTTTAAATTAAAGTTTGTGACAGAAGAATGAGCCTGTTCTTTTAACATAAACCTCCTCGCTTGGGCTTTTTTAGATAATTGGGAAATGGGGATTTTTAGTACAGGGTTTTAAAGGGTATAACTACAGTCTCAGTTTAATTGTTTTTTAATTTATGTTTTTTAACTTTTGTATTTATGTTTTTAACTGACTGTAAACCGCCCTGAGTCCTGCGAAGGAGAAGGGCGGTATACAAATATAATAAAATTCAAAATTCAAATTCGTCTCTTACAAAACATAACAGGGGAAACAGTCATTCAAATTCTTACCAATTTGTGTAGAGACTGGTGATGGTTGGCTCCCCGTGGCTATCTAAATGCTGGGTTTGCTGAAGAAGGACGTTATTAAACACTCTTGTGATGTCAATCTGTACATAATTTTCTATTGACTGGAGCACTGTCATATAAGCTCTGACACTTGTTAACAATTCTGAAGGTTTTGCTATTTCTTGTGTTGCCTGATTATACATTGTCATCCCAACAATTGACCTTTGTAAAAATGAAAGAAGTTATTAGCACATTAGTGTCATGCAGGTACTAAATAAAAAGTTTTCAAAAGAAGCAAATCCTGGCTTTAAATATATACTATAACACAGTTATTCATATCATCTGAACAATCTGATGTTTGCCTGCTTTTCCAGCATCAATAAAGGATCGGTACTCAGCTCAGGGTTGAAATGAGGGGTTCTTGGTGCTCTCTGAGCTTGATTGTTTTCTTGCAGATGTTTCATTATCCAAACTAGTAGCATCATCAGTGCTAGTAAGAAGCTGGCTTTGCTCTCAGTTCATATTTATAAGTTTATAGAACACAAACTGAGAGCAAACCACACTCCTTACTAGCGCTAATGATGTTACCTAGTTTGGGTAATGAAACGTGTGCAAGAAAATAACCAAACCTCATGGGTTTCTAATGATGCTGATTGCTTTGCCCATGATTGGCATTAAAATGTCTAACAGGCTAGAAGCTTTCATACAGAGATGTTGAAGTATGCTTTGATCTACCTGACTAACTGAACTGGTGGGATTAATCAAAAGCAACAAACTTTCATCTTTGTAAAAACAATAGAACTGCCCATTGCAAAATGTCAACTAGGAACTTTCTAAGATTCAATGATTCTACTTATTTTGGTATTAAGAGCAGGCATATCCCACTATCTAAACTTAAAGGTATTTGTCACGAATATCTGATTGCTATGATCATAATCTTGGTAATCCTTATAAAGTGACAAAAGGTGAAGCACAATATAGTTGCATGACTGAAAATAAGCAGTTGTGCAACTATAAAGTTGGCCAGTACCTAATGTGGGGGTGTCAAACTGGCAGTGTCATGTTGTCACGTGACGTATCATGACTTCCCCCTCTTCATTAAATTGGGGGTGGGCATGGCCATTGTGTGATGCATCCGGCCCGCGGACCACGGGTTTGATACCCCTGACCTAATGGAACATACACATGGAAGATTCCAAAAAGGTATTGGTTCATGACAGCCAAAGGCAAAGATTTAAAACGTTAATCAGACTTACTTGGTAAAACGAATTTCCAAGTGAGATGTTAAATACTCCCTTGGGGTAAAGGTGTGTTCCCATACAATCATGTTTGGAACGTAATTGATAGAAAAGCAGAGTTCAGAAAGTGCTGTGTGCAATTTGTCCAGGCTTGAGTAGGTGAAAAACAAAGAATATACAAGTCACATAAGAAAAGATAAAACTACATAAATCTAAATGTAAATCTACATAAATCCCAATCTAACATATGCTATTTGAATGCAATTATGTAATTCTTTGAGAGTGATTAAGGCATCAGATTAGAAACAGGGAAACTATGAGCTCCAGTCTTGCCTTAGGCACAGAACCAGCTGAGTGATCTTCAACCAGTCATTTTCTCTCAGTCTTAGGAAAGAGGCAATGGCAAAGTACTTCTAAAAAAGCTTGCCAAGAAAACTACAGGACTTGGCAATGCAGTCTCAAAGAATCGGACTTAACTGAATGGAAAGGGAGGGGGGGAGTATATTAAGAAGAGTAGAACAGGGATAAAAAGAGATACAATTATTTTGTTCTATCTTGTGTTGAATGGAAAGGAGAAGGTTAAAATAAAGGTTAAAATAAGGTTAAAAGGAGAAGGTGTTTGTTGTGCAGATCCAGTATTGGTTAGAGTAGTCCTCCAACATACATGAATTCACCACAAGCAAATCTGAGTATCCTTGGCAAATGTTCTGCACTCCAATTTGCCTTGCATGGCTCCAATATCAGTGGAGTTGAGAAGAACAGTGTTATGATTGTTCTTCTCAAAATAGGTGGAGGGAGATCAACCACATGGGCTGATCTTGTCCTTTCTCAGCCATCGTCTGATGAAAGTAGAAGTTGCTACTGCATCCATGGGTAAAATTTAATACTGAAATAGAAGACATGGCAGACCAACATATTGTTGCTTGCGTCTCATCAGGATATGAGGACATGAAGCACACTGATACCTACAAAGATTGTAGAATGCTATTACTATTTCCTTGATCTGTACTGTATCCCAGGGGCCTACAACCCATTAGGCCCATTAGGAACCAGGCAGTGGAAGTGGTGGGTGCGTTTGTGCAAACATGTGCGAAGCTGCATTTTTGAAAGTGGCACGCAGACATGCATACAAAACCACCCCTCTGTTCTCCGCTGGCGCAGGTCTGCTGGATCGGAAAGGTTGGAGGCCACTACTGTATGCCAAGGAAGATTTTTAAGCAGGATTCTCATTGATAAGGTCCAAGAGGTAACAAATTAAATTTGGAACATGCTGTTAAGTTTAACTGGGCAGGAAGTATGCAGACCAATTAGTGCTCTGTAGTAGTAATTGAGGTAAAATATGAGAAATGTTTCCTTTGTTGATTTAGAGAAAACATTTGATAAACTGAACAGAACTGAATTCTGGAATATTTTCTGCAAATAGACAATTGAAAATCGGCTAATTAATGTACACTAGTATAGGACAGAAGAACATGCAAGAGTGGAATGTTTAGCAAATGATTCAACACAAAACCGGGAGAAAGACAAAGATGTGAAATGTTCCCTGGTTTTTTAATATATTTGTGAAAGTGTTTATGATGATGTTATAGATTATGTTGGTTGGCATCATGAATGTCCACATGCTTTGGTAAAACACAATAGAGTCCTGAATGATGCAGACAACGGCAGGTAGATATATGGTGTAAATTAAAGCATGGGCCTGAAAAATTAAACTATCAAATTAAGTTATTAAACACCAAGGTGAGTGATAAATGATTACAGACTGAATATAAATGTAAATAATCAGTGCAAAAAAAAAAAAAGCAATGCTGTGAATGGTTTGGTCATATATAAAAGGACAGTGCCTGATTCAAGAGAAGGTGGATAGGCTAATCTTACCTCTCCTCTAAGAAAGGTGCAGTTGATGGAGTTGATTATATTCTCAAAAAGGAAGGAGTGAATAGGGAATGAAATCATGTGTGATGTGGTAGAAACAAGGATGGTTTCAAGGATAGAAAGCTATGGGGAGGTATAGTGAATGGTACAATTGCAAAATATATTTAGCTATATTTCCTCTCCTTCCTCTTATCTTGTGCTTTTGTTACTTTTAATTATTCCTCCCTCCTTTTTTGCCTTTTGCATAGCACTACTTAGTCTGAAAGGGAATAGCACAATGTTTATGTATGTATATAAAAGACAGAAGAAAAGTTAAGATAAATATCTACTTAAATATAAACGATCTCAAAATTACTCACTTGGTCACTACCAGCCTATTTTTTCTCATGCTTTCTACTCCTGGTTTTTCTCTTTCTGGTTCTCCTTTCTTACCCGTCTGTTTCTTTGATTTTTTGTTCACTGCTTGGCTAATAGTTTTGGCACAATGTTTTGGCAGTAACTTAAAAAAGGAGAGGGAAAAAAAAAATCAAAACAGGTTACAATTTACAAAAATACCCATCCCTAATTTCATTTGGAATACTGCACTTCATAACTTCACTACCATTTTGCCTTTGAAGATTTGAGTAAGACTGTCCATTTCCAGGATTTTACCCACTTGCAATGTAGAAATGACAACATTTAGGATTGAAAAATGATTTTATTCTAATTTCTATCTATTCCAATTATGAAAGGCTATGCTGGTTTCTGATGGGAGTAAAGACTGGATTATTATGACAAAGACTTTATTCGGACTTTAAATATTATATTATGTAACAATATCTAAATTACTAGGATTGTCTGCCCATCTATCCATCCAATTTTATCTCTCCCCACCATAGCCATGTCGACTTTGAGCAGCTAACAAGGATTAAAATATTTCAATATGGAACACGATAAACTCAAATATCAGATAGTAAAACACATTAAACTGGGAACTAGGCATGCACCCTTTATTATTCCAGCAGGTTTATCATCCTGGTTCACATCAGAACTAAGGCTTCAGGGTCTTCTTAAAGGTTGGCAAGGGTAGGACCAATTTAGCATTAGGGTATCTGTTGTTCCATAGGGTAGGTGCTTTAACAGAGAATATGCACCCCCATGGACCCTGGGAGGTCAATTCAATTTCAATTTTATTTGACTTTTATACCGCCCTTCTCCTGTCAGACTCAGGTAGTTGTGTTTAATTAACAGGACTTGAAGCATGCCAACCTTTTCAGATCTTGTAGGATGGGCAGTTAATTGTAGATAGATGATCTCATAAATATTCCAAAAAAAATTTCTTACTTTATATATTTTTCATTTTATGTAGGTGACATTTCACATAGAATGGAAGGGGGGGAAACAGGTTTGTGCCCAAAGGGCTTTTTCAATGTGAGTGGGGGACAAGGTAAACTATGGAAGACAAGGGTTACAGGCAAGGATAAACAAAGAATGTGTATTTATTGCATAGTATCGAGTTTCATTTAGTTATAGTACAAAATAACGAGATTTAATTCTCACCTGGTCACTTAGGGTACATTGCTCTGTACAAATATCTGTGATAAGATTCCGGGCCTGTTTAGCCATTTCATCCAAAAACATGTTACACAAGGAGAGACTGCGATCACCAATGTGGTGTCTCTATCAAGATAGATAAATCAATTCTCAATTAATTTCTACTCTTTTAAAATTAGGAGATCATTAATATTGAAAATAGCTTTTAAAATTGATTTGAATGAACACCACGACAAATAGGTGTTATTCTTTATAGGTTAGTCACTATATTAAAGTATTTAGTTATACACAATGAGCAACAGGATAATAAACAAATATATTGAGTACACATGGCTAGGCCTCCCTTCAAAAATATTAACATTAAAGAGATGACTTGCATTCTTACTATACCCAGCTAACCTCTTTCCACCCCAGATATATGTGAATCAATATGAATAATTTTATACCACACATTTTTAAAAATCCTTAACTTAGAAGGAATGAAACTAATCAGCTAAGAATTATCTGTCTCTTCTGTTTCTTACTTTCTGACATATTACCTCTAAACCAATTTTTCTCCTTTTCTTCAACATTGCCACAAGCAGACTAAGTCAGGCTGATCTGATGAGACCATGTTTTTCTACCTGAACCCCTCTTTGTATCATGTATCAGCTTATGTCCCAAGTATTTTAAGTTTCCGCTGTCCAAAGGGTCACTTATGGAGATGAAAAGTGGCTGATGAAGCAGACACCCTAATTTAGTCTTGCCTTTATATACATAAAAACAGTATGATCCCCCAGATTCTCTTTCTACTTATGCAAGACATACTTTAAGTCACAGTATTACCTCTTCTGGGCACAGTTCATGGGTACAGCTCATAAAGTGAGTGCAAAGCAGCGGAAATGCAATTGAGTATCTGGACTGGGAGGGCAATTCCAAGCACTGCTGAAACATCTTCTCAAAAGCACGACTGTAAAAACTGTTCAGAATCATGATTCATTTTCATTTTACTTGGGAAAAGTGTTTTATATCAATAAACAGAATGAAACATGAAATATTAAGTGCATACATTTAACATACCAGAAATTGTATCCTATATTCTATTTATAAAATAGCTGAAACCATCTAAAGACTGAAACATGATATACCGTATTTTTCGGAGTTTTCCCCCCCCTAAAAGAGGGTGAAAATTTGGCTGCGTCTTATACACCAAATGTAGCCTCGCCAGCCTCTCAAATGGAGGTTTGAGAGACTGAAAAAAGCCTCTAAGACCTCCATTTGAGAGCCTGGAAAAAAAGCAAGGCACATATAATATTACCTATTGCTAAAGTTCACCTCTGAGAACAGCTGATTGGGGGTATTCTGGGAGGCCGATCCACCCCCAATCAGCTTTTTTCTTATTTTCCTCCCCAAAAACTAAGGTGCGTCTTATAGTCCGGTGCGTTTTATAGCCTGAAAAATACAGTAACATATGAGAGCTTCACAAATTATTCTAATAAAATTAGAGGAATAAATATATTTAGAGCAATAATAAATTAAAACAGAATCAATCTCCAGTTCAAATGTTTTTAAAATAAATAAATCATCATGGTCTTCTTGAAAGAAAAAAAGAGCAGAATGATCTTTTAAAAATTCACCCCAGTATCGACTGCAGAAGAATGTTTCTGAGTGGATTTTGATTATAAAACATAAAAGCAAAACAATGAAAAAGGGTATGCCTGTGTCCCATTGCCTGTTTGGTATGGTGGTTAAGGCACCAGTATAGACATGGGGACACTTTAATTCTATTCTTGGTTTAGGCACAAAGTCAGCTGGGAGACCTTAGGCCTGCACTCTCACTCAGCCTTGTAACACATCCACTTTTTTAAAATGCTGCCAAGAAAACTGCAAAGGGCAGTTTCCAGGAATCATAACTGATTGGATGGCATAATTCTGCTCCCCCTCCCCCTTTGTTGTTACATTCCACCACCAACTGCCAAACAGATGAATGGCATGGCTGGCAGCAATGACCCAACTCTACATCATCACTAGCCTCCTTGTCTTTGGTTAACATCCGCTTTACGGCCTCCACACAAAATATATTTCTTCCCACCTTGGATATGCTACTGTCAACAAGTATATAAGCAATAGCATGGCAGACAGGCTAGTTTAATCAACTAGATTAAACTGATACAATTTAATAAAATCAGTAGCTGTATTCTCACTCTTTTGTTGGTATCAAAGGACTATAATCTAGATTAAAATGGTTTCCTTCTGGTCTCTGAATCAAAGTAGCTCATAATATGTACTAATACGTGCTTTCTGTAACATCTATTCAAAACTGTTCTATTGAATTAAGTGGGTCCTACACAAGAATAAACTGCAATTTAGTAGCAAGAATGCAATCTAACCCTGTTAACAGCAGATATTTTACAGTATTTCATAATTTGTACATTTTCTTAAAGAGTTGGACAAATATTAAAAGTTCAGAACTAAATTAAATGACGTACCAAAATATAGAAAGATCTGAGGTTTCAACCAACATTTCAACCAAAGAGTCTACCATTTTTGTGTGGAAAATTATTGTATTCATCATTTTTCCCAGTTCTCTGTGGTCAGCAAGACCAAGTGAAGCCTTGGACACACTAGTATAAGCCTGTAAATATAAAACAACACAAGGAAAATAAACAAAAGAGGGATCCTAGGCTAAGACCTCTGAGAGAATCTGTCACCATTTATATGGAAGTATTTATATAATAAAACTGAATGAAAAATAAAACAAAATATGCTTTTTTAACATTTTGCTTAACTTGGGACAGGTCACTTTTATCAATCACCATTTGGAAAATTTCAAAATGCTCCTTTAACAACTTTTTGTGCGTAAACAATCTATTTTTACAATGGTAATTACAAATAAGTAAATTGATAAGAGTCATTTGAGAACCTAGGAAGGCTATTTTTCTAGTTACTTTTATTTATCAGCTCAATCCAGAATTATAGAAGCTACTTATTTTCCTTATAAAAAAGCATTTATTTCTTCAATATTTTTATAAAGCTATCTGGGATGAAAGCCAAATCAGATCAAAATAGTAATGTGCCAATTAGCAATTAAATAAATGTTACTTGAAACTGTATGTTAAAAAATTCTAAGTTTGTTTACAACTAAAAACCTCCTAAATCCAAATGCAGAATTAAATTTTTAAGCATATTTCTCCTGTAGTATTTGAAAAAAAAAATCCAACATTATATAAAAAGACCAGTATGTTCTTCCAACTCTTGTTCTTTGAACAACTGAGGAAAACCAGACTTTACACATTATCTCAAAAGCAACTTACAAGAAAAACTGATTTGGGTTTAACAATGGGATCTTTCTACAAGGATACATTTGGGGTACGTGCAATAAATTCATCAAGAACAAGGCACAAAACCTTCTCAAAACTCATTTGGCTATATAACTGTTATTACAGATATGTAACACTTTATTTTACATTTCTTCAAATAATCTGGTGTTACCCCATCCTTTTGCTTTAAACAAGGGCCATGTCTAAATGACTAATGTTTATTTTATGAAAAGGCTTGTTCTCCAGATTAAGATGACTATGTGTTTAGAGTGTCTCAAAAATATAATGCCAAAAATAGCAATAGCACAGAGACTTATATACCGCTCCATAGGGTTGTACAGCACTCTCTAAGCGGTTTAGAGTAGCATATTGCCCCCAACAATCTGGGTCCTTATTTTACCAATCTCGGAAGGATGGAAGGCTGAGTCAACTTTGAGCCTCTCAGAATTAAACTCCTGCACTACTGTTCTAACCACTGTGCCACCACCACTCACATATTCAATACTCCAAAGACTGACGTGGTGATTTGTAGATGGCTAGAGAAGTGACACTAGCTTGCCATGTAATGTGAACATAAATGAGTGGTTCATATACTTATCCAAACAAATGCCTATTCTGCCCAGATACAGCTAGCACAAACAATCACAAATTGGAAGCAGTTCTGTCAATTGACCAGTCTCTATAAGGCCTTACCAGAATAGCTTGTATTTTCACTGAAACTCTCTCACAGAGAATCAATGTTTAATTTAATAGCATCCTACTTCCTGACACCAAAGCAGTTTTAAAAATAATAATCTAATTTTAACATTGCTCTTAAAGCCGATACAGGATATTGGACTCCCATGAACTCTTTTCAGCATGTCCAATAAGAATCAATGAAATCATATAAGGAAGTTATGCCAGCACAAATCAATGTAATGCCATATAACAGCAATAAATGTAGGAAGACTACAACAGAGGTAGAGAAAAATAACATTTGCTTGCTTGTCAGCAAACCAATTTATGTCAAAGATTAACAAAAGAATTTTTTGTTTTAAAGGCACGAATTATTGCAATATAAAACATATCCTATGCTTATGAGATGGGAGATGATTAATTAATCATGAACACATTGATTTGTTTCACCCACCATAAAAGACACAGAACGAAGTGTAGAAATGTCCATTAAAATCTGGGCATATTTCATTTAAACCAAGATATAATTGGTTGATCAATGTTGTGTATTATATTATATATGTATTTTTAATTGCATATTTTAGAATATACTTAAACATTAACAACTGAAAATCAATAGATTCCTTCCTATCACCAGGCAGAGCCCATGTAAGCAATCTTAGGCTTTTATATTTTGCTCTCTAACTATATGAATAGATAGTATGTTTTATCCTCATATTATGTGTATTATATTATTATATAAAACAATAAAGTAGGCAACTTCTAAAAAACATCTTTATTTAGGAATTATCAGTTCTATTGGAAAAAATCTAGATCTAGGCCTGTTAATGTTAATTTGGATGTTATTTTGTTCCAAATAACCAAACATGCAAATTATTCCATTTACCATCCATGCATGAGAACATACCAAAAACATACTTTTTGCTAGCAAAGCAGGATGGTACCATGTTTCCCCCAAAATAAGACCCTGTCTTATATTTTTTTTGAACCCTGAAATAAGCACTTGGCCTTATTGACATGCGCTTAAAAGTCCGATTGGGCTTATGATCAGGGGATGTCTTATCTTGGGGGAAATAGGGTAGCTTTAATCATTTAAGTTCATTTATTATTATTTAGTAAATTAACATGCTCAGGAAATATAGATCAGAAAATAAGAAATCAAATACTTAAAAATTATTGGCTTGACTGAAAATGATTAGACTCTAGAACAGAAAAAAACAAAACAATGCATTTAAGTACAAGATAATTCTTACCTGTAATCTAAACCAATCAAGCCTCATTCCTCTGAAGTCAAATACCTCTCCATCTTCAACTGCAGCATAGAAGAAAATGAAAAATCAACTCAGTAACACACTATTAATGCACAATTAAGATAATGCCTCAATTCTTAAAATGTTGTATTTAATATCAGAATTTTGCTGATTAATTTTAGTCCTATGCAAAGCTCTTTTCACTCTCTAAACAGACATCAGTTTATATAACTAACTGAAATTTGAATTGAAAAAAATCTAAATTTCAATTTAAGATTAGAAACTCCAGATGATTCTTATCAGACAACTGTCCTGAAACACTGCTGATCAAAATGTTCTGGGAGACAGAAGTTATATTTGTAGTTTTCTATAGAGAATTCTTAGTTCCTGAAAATACTTTGCAAGGAATCTTCTGAAGTTAACGTCTGTGCCAATTTTACCTGCATTGGATATCACACAAACACTTGATAGTAAATAGATCAAATAAAGGCAAAGATAATGCCCATTAGCTTTGAATATTAGGCTTATCTAGAACAAAGTGAGTTTATATTTGAAAATGAAAGACTGACAGCTCAGTTTGTGACAGTGGGCAGTTGTTTTCAAAAACACATGCAGGAAAAAAAGAATGTCGAAGACATTTATTCTTCAAAATTGTTCAAAGAGACTTATTCACTTGGTTAAAACAGTTGCATGAAACATATACCTCTCTCTCTATTTGTATGTATCAGTGTTATTCAGAATGATAAAAGGTAGGAACCAGCACTTTCATGCAAGAACACTTTCACTGAATGAATGAATGAATGAATGAATGAATGAATGAATGAATGAATAAATAAGATATACTAAAGATTCAAACACCACAATGTCATTTGTATATATTAAGATCTTGCAAGATGTGGATATCTGACAAGATTTCTATTCTTCTCCCACTCCGTGAGGTAAAGGAGTAGCTTTTAATCAGAAATCAAGATCATGGAACTCACTTAAACCATACTCCTTTTAAATCCTTTTAAATCTCTCTCTCTCTCTCTCTCTCCCTTTCTCTCTCTCTCTCACACACACACATACATACATACTTACCTTGTTTCACACTCAAGGAGGTCATAGTGTTTACAAAAGAGGACATAATGATGGATTCATCTTCAGGGCACACTGAAAGATTCTAAATATTCAAATGTATAAAGGGAACAAGTTACAGCATTAGTTAATTCTGTAATCAATCACTAACTGCAAGTTATCACAAAAAGAAATTCTTTATACCCAAACACACTCTCTCACAAAAATTTTTCTCTATATATTGTTGATAATTGTTTAGTTGCCTGTTGCTTTAAAATGATGTAAGAAATTTGTTGTTCACCTTCTCACAAAATCCAAGCACTGAATCTAAAGTGCCAATACACACACACACACACACACAAACAATGGGGAAATTTTCCTTCCCCATTATTTGCATCCCTTGTATCTATATATAGATAAATTGTAAGTGCTATTGACAGTATATAAAGTCTGATGCATGCAATCTATGTCTAAAAGAGTTAGGGTGAGTAATAAGGAGAGTACATAATTTTATAGACAGTATTAAAAAAATAAAATCAACCAGTAATATTTAATCTGAAATTCTTTCATGGCTATCAGACTAAAATAATTTAATTACAAACAAAAATGAACTATATTTTTAACACTCCCCACCCTGATACCTATATAATATAAAGAGGTTATTGATGAAAGCAGGAAAACTAGAGATTTTAATTAAAGATAGTTGAAAATTTTTAAAAGTCAAATGCTGGGATCCAGGGCTAGCCAACCTAATAGTAACTATCAAATGTTTTTTGATAGTAAACTTGTCTTAACCATTTTAGGTAGAGCTGAAATGTGTGGAAGTTTAATTCATGGAACAGAACTTCCTTGTGAGTCTCAAAGTGCCAGATAAATGACTGGTTTTTATAAATACCTATCTGTCTGTCTGTATGTCTATGGTATAATTACAACCTGATTATCTGCAGGACTATCTCTTTTTTTGGAAGCTAATCAAACATGGAGAAAAGGCGTTCTAAAATCGCCACTGTTGGCCAAGGTTCACTTATATAGTACTCTTAAAAGGGTTGGAGGCTTCTTCAATTCCATGGAACTTATTTCCTCTGTTTAGATGCACAGATTTTTCTTAATTAACACAAATGTTCTTTTTCAACGTTTTTAACTTTTTGTCTATAGTTTGCTGTTCAATTTCTCTTATCCATCTTGACAACCCAGCTAAGATCATAAATCAAATAAAAAATAATAATCAAAGGTTACTAAACTACACTAATAAAAGAGGGGAGAGAGACACTAGTTGTTTACTTTTACTGTTTTCACTTCTGCTGTTATGTCCTCACATGCCCTTTCCTTATTACAAGAACCTTCAACTTTATTTATATGCATTTATGGTTTTAAAATATAAACACACTCGTAACTATTTTCCCTTCTGAACATTTTAATGAATCTTTGGTAAAGGACAAATGTTGAGCCCCATCTAGTGGACATTGGAAAAAGGTGATTTATTTTGTCCTTCCAGACCTTTAAAATGTTTTTGTCACTAGTGTTATCTTTTTATGGTGACTAATAGGAACCGTAGGCTTTTACACTGACATGGAATTTCAAAAAATAAACATAGCAGTATTCAATCCAACTCTTGTAAATTTTATCAGATATCATGGCAAAATCTTCACCACTCACCTGTACAAGTTCATTTAAAACAACTGCATCAAAACCTGATAGGTATTGAACATAATATCTTTGCATCACTGGGCCATATTTTCGTACGTGTGCTCTAAGCTCTTCCATGTAGAAAATCAGTTCTGCTATGTGCCTGAAGGAACAGAATAAAACAGGTGGTTGACAAGTGGGAAAAACAGTAAATTAGAGTGGGTGGGGAAAAGACCAACAAACTCCGATGACTTTGCTTTTTCGCTATTAATTTAATATTGTTTTCACTGAGACAGAATTGTAAAGAGAAGAGAATTAAACAGGGTATCTCATGAAAAGATTACATGAAAGTCTCTTTTCATGAAAATGTAGAAGAGCAGGCAGAGCTGGGATGTTGGGAGTTAAATCCATCATCAATTTAGAGCCCTTGCATTGGCACAAGAGATCCAAGTCCAGCCCTCCTTGAATTCTGTTGATCCTTAGCACCAATTTAGTGTTTACTGTTACTTGACTAGATTCTTGAGTATACATTTCACTAGTTCATTTATGCTGCAATCTTATAAATGGTCTTGATTTTTTGCGCCTGACAGCAAATGCTTTATACTGAAAAAGCTGTATGTTTGTCCCAGCTAAGCCTATATAATTAAGAAGAAAAATATTAAAAAGTACATTCGAAAGAAGTGGAGAGCAGACAAATGGAATCATCTAGTATCATTATTTGTCTTCCAGCTGAATGGGAAGGAAGATGTAAGGGAGCTAAGGAGAGGGAGGGCCACCAGTGATGCTATGGTCTCTTGAGATGTAAGCCCTTTTCCTGTGGCCTTTGGAAACCGTGTCTAGGATTTATTTCCTGCCAGTTTCAGATAGAAAACATGTGAAAACTGTATAATAAGCCTCAAAAAGTAAAGCACAAACAAATGTGTGCTGTGGTTCTACCCGTTTGGTTTTGTGATGTTGTTCCACCCACTTGGAACCATTCAGTCTCTTAAAATGCTGCTCTTGACAACTAAGGGGTTGCCCACTTCTGCTATAGAGAAAAGACAGAGGGGAAGGGTTAAAATGCTCCTACTTTAACAGGCCAACAGAGATGGATGTCTAAAACAAAACCTCTATGATAAATAAGGCATTTACTAAACTACTGGAAATCGATTAAAAATGATGGCATACATCCAAGAGCATTGCAGGGAATATTCCCATACAAGGGAGTCTTTCCTTTTGAGAGAAGCAATTCTTCTGGAAAATATCACGCCATCAGTGGATAGGTTCATAAGGTCCCATCAGCCTCGCCTAAAGAACAATTGCTTCAGTATTTTGGTTAAGAATTCAAGGATTGAATTCTAATCCATGGATGGGCTTTTTTGTGCGCGCACACACATTAACTTTATGTACAATGTGTTCAGTGAAGTTTTTGTTTGTTACTGACTCATCAAATATCACAACAGAAAAACTGGTTTTGAGATCTACTGTAGTTTAAAGATTGGTTTACAACACAATGATCCATGTATGTGAATTAATTAGCATAAATATTTTAAATCTCTTTAGGATATAGAGAACATTTTTGAGAGCTTTTAGGTTGAAAGATATTGGAACATTCTTCACACTGACTCACCTGGTATGCATTAGTATAGTATGCACAGAATTTATATTGATCTTATTTATTTATCTTATTTATATCTCATCTTCATTATTTTTAAGAAATTAAATTAATTAGCATTATTAAGACATTATTCTCAAAGACTTGTCAGCAGCCGTTTCACCATCACTGCAATAATACAGTAAAGATCTGCTGATGGGAACGTGTTTCAGATTCCACTTTAGTTACATATGTGATGATAGCAGAGAAAACAACCGCAACAAAAAAAACCTATTAAATAACTTTATTAATATGACCTTTTCTATTAGGGCTCCATTACTTTCTTGTCTGTTCACTTTCTATAGACAAATTAATGCTTTTGGGGAAACAAATTAAAGCCCCTGTCCAGTTTCATTTAATTAATACAATGTTATTTTTAATTTGCATTTTATCTCTTATTTTTATTTTTCAACTTTCTAAACATTGCTAGTAGTTAAAATTGTAAATTAAAGAAACATTTGTATTGTAATCAAGCTTTTATACAGTGCAATAATGTAGATCTCGATGTAATACTGGTATGGAACATATTCAAATCACCATGTAATATAAACCCTGCTTTACAAACCTTGATATACAACTTTCAGTCAACATGCACAACCATGTTTTGATATAATTTCATTTTTACAAGGACCCTTCAGGAGCTATGTTATAGAGAACATTTATTTAATCTATCAAGAGATAAAAGCCATCTAGGGATCACAGTGTACAAGTAACACCCAGTATCAAAAAACAAACATAATCAAAAAGCAAACATATCATAAGCTGCAAGAAATATGGCCCCACACTGTTATTCCAGCTATTGCCTTACTTATCTATGAAATCATCCGTGCTTTTCTTAGGCATGTTATCAGCATGTCGAAGCAGCCAAATAATTTCATCACGAGCAAAGGATAGTGCCATAAATACAAACAGGGCCTGAAAAGAAAGAAACGCATTTATTAATGCAATTCATTTGTAAAGAAGGTATGCAT
Source organism: Sibynophis collaris (assembly GCA_036250565.1). Taxonomy (NCBI): domain Eukaryota; kingdom Metazoa; phylum Chordata; class Lepidosauria; order Squamata; family Sibynophiidae; genus Sibynophis; species Sibynophis collaris. The sequence continues at coordinate 49,873 of JANHFK010003062.1, read as the reverse complement.
ATCAAATGGAATTGTCCAGAATGATGAAGCCACAGAATTAGTAATTCTGAAGGAAAACATTTCTTTTCCTTTAGCATTATTTATTTACCTTGGGACCTAAGAGTCCTGGCTGATCTGACAGGACAGTGGCTAGCTCTTTTAGTGCAGACCGTAAAAACTTGCGCCGTTCTCTGTGCATTGAACCCCTGTTAGAAAAATATGAATTTTATGATTAACATTACCAATATATTACATTTCAGAAATAAATCTCAAATTGTTTGGGAATCTCTGGTCTAGTGATAATTCATATAATTTCGCAGTCTAATTATTTTTATGTTAAAGCCTGTTATTTATAAACACTACTTTTAATATTTTTTATACAGTTTTAAACAATTCAATCTAGAATTGTTTAACATCTATTTTGTAACTCTTCTCTTAAAGCGTTTTAACAAAAATATACAATTCAAGATTAACTATGGAAGGTAGCAGAGAGCTGCATGATAGAAAATATACACTGGGATTCAACAATATAGCTGAGGAAGCCAGAAGATAATTGTGTTCGGCCACAAAGGGAAATGTTAATATTCTCCCCGTGAAACAAATTCCACAAAAGAAGACACGCACACACCCCAAAAACATTTTTGAATTGTGTGGTTCTGCAGCTGCAAGAAGGGGAAAGGGAAAAAAACAGAAATGGTCTTCACTTTGTAAAATGGAATCTAAATCTATCTCTTAACTTTATTGATAAAGCTATAATATTTAGATGAGCATGAATACATAATTAGCAGTTTTCTAAAATTGTTACAATGTAGTATACTTACGCATGTGATACAGCAGCTTCCTTGCACTCTCTTATGTCATTTATACGCTTGTTATAGCTGCAAATATATATAAAATGTGTAAACATAGTGATGTACATTTTCTGTGGCTCTAGTTACAAAAGACAAGAAAATCTTCCTTTACTTAATTTCCTCAAAGCCCAAAGGGTTACTTAATATAATTAAATCCGATATAAACACAGAGAAAGAGAAAGAGAAAAGGGATGTATCTTTTTCTTTGCAGAATCAGAAGGCATAGAATAAGAAGCACATTTTAAAGTAAAATTTAATTTTAGATGTTAAGCAGCTCCAAGTAGTGCCTACTGTTTCTATATGCCTTTGCTTTTTGATTCTCATACTTTTGTATTTTATCCTAGCAGTCACGTTATCCTAGCAATTCTCTTTGGCTCTTCTAAGGACATTAACCTTAAAATCTCCAGGCATTACTTCAAGAAATATCCAGTCCTTCTTACATAATAGAAACCATGCCTGTCTTACTTTTCAATTTAAGAAACAGTTTGCTGCTTAGAATGAAAAGAGTGATCTTTAAAAATATAGTCAAAACACCCTTCTAGATATGATCAATGAAACATTCATGTACTTCAATAATGATCAAATGAAATATGTACTAGTAATTCAACATGCCTTTAGGTTCAATGCTATGAATACTCTAAATTTAAAGTAAAATTAAACCTATTAATGAATATTGTACCTAAGACTTCAATAGATGTAATTCTCTCTGGTCCTAAAGGATAGGGCGGACCAATTACTCTGATCTTCCCTTCTAATTTCATGAGTGTTGAATGTGTTAATGCTACTAACACATATTCCTATTATAGACCCTAATTAAATTTACGTTCTAAAATAACTTTAAAGGCAACCTTAGATTCATCTTAACAAGATTTGATGAGGATTAAACATTATGAAACATCTGGGTATGGTAAAGCTATAAATGAGTGGGGTGAGGTGGAGGATAATGCTGCTCTTTCTACCAATCTGTTAATGAAGAATTATCTGGACTTTCTCCTATTTTATCATACCTTGATCATCATATAATATGCATAATGGGAAAAAAAACATACCCTCTTATGTTTACAAACAAATCTTCAGCAGCCTTATGAATATGAAAAACTTCATCCCGAAAGAGTGCCAAGCAAGAGCTGCTTTGAAGAGCGAGTTTCCAAAGAGTCAAAGCTGTTGTGTCATTATTCAGGATTCCGTGGCACAAAATAAATCCAACTTTAAAACGAGGGGAGGAAAATCAGAGTTATAAAAATAATAATTACTAAGAGCTGAAGCAGAACGCTAAGATAAAAATCCACTACATTCTACCCACAAAAATAAAAAATAAAATAAGATCATTCATACTTTTTATTGAATCCAATTAATACATTTTCAATCTGCTTGATCTTAAGATACTGTTATTTCAACATCCCTGTACAGTTTAAAATAATCACCATACAGTCCTCACTTAATGACCACTCATACAGTGATCATTTGAAATTACAACAGCTCTGAATAAGAGGAATGAGCATTCCCATAGTCATGTGATCATAATGCAGATGGCATTGTGGCAACTGGCTCACAATTATGATGCAGCATTTTTTTGTCATTTGATTACCATTTGTATCCTTCATGGCCAGTTTCTGACAAGCAATCAATGGGTAGCTGGCAGAAGACCACAAATGGCAATCACATGACTGTAGGAGGCAATTGGGATTGTTGCAACTGACATTGTAAATTGGCATAGTCACATGGCATCATGCTATATGAGCACATTGTTTGGCAATGGAGTTCCTGGTCCCAATTACAATCTGTAAGCCAGGACTACCTTTTAGTGTTTTTATTGTTTCAAAATGTTTCTAGTATTTGTAATTATATATATATATAAGGGATGAGGTGTTAGGGGCCCAAAGGGGAGGACCACTGAAACATAAAGATAAAGAAGTCACTATTCTAAAACAAA
>JANHFK010003062.1:29431-41890 GCA_036250565.1 Sibynophis collaris | reverse complement strand
GTCCCAGCAACCGCCGCCTGCCGAGACCGGAAGTCAAGTCCTTACACCCTGCTGTTTTTAAGTGCCTATATATCCAGAGAACCGGCAAGCTAAGCCTGCGTCGAAACAGCTGTGATGGGATATATAGTAAATTCACATTCTATCTCAGGCTGAAAGAAAAAAGTATTGCATATTGCTATTTATTACAAAGGCCAAATATATCTAAATGGCTTACACTTCCATATTCCATAACAAGACAGAAGCACATAAAATACATTCAATCTGGGGTGGCATTCTATTGGTTTGGACCGGTTCGGGTGAACTGGTAGCTCCGACGATCAGCTGGGAGCGAACTGGTTCGCTCTGACAATCAGGTGGGTCCGCCCGTCCACCCCTGCACTTTACTGACCTATATCTTCTTAGCTGATTCACGCGGCAGAGCAGATTGCCGTGCCTCAGTTGTTTTACTCCCCGGCAGTAACGCGAAGGTAAGTTTTCGTAAAACTGTGCACGCATGCGAAGCGTGCAATCACCAAACCGGTTGTTAAACCGGCAGGATCTTACCACCTGCATTCAATATATCATCATCACCTCATATACAAAGAGCCCAAAATCTAATTAAAACAGGTATTTTTCCTGTGGGAAAGAGAGAAACTCACAACACACCAGCCTCTGTAGCTTTCTTAAAAAGCCATACATATTAGTTTTCTAAAATACCAAGTGGGTTGGGGGTAATCAGATTTCAATGGTCGTGGTGGTGGTGGTGGTGGTGGTGGTGGTGAGAAACTGAGACAGCTCACCCCCACAGCCCTTGCAATGAGAGAATAATCTGTTCACAAGTCTTCCCTCCAAATCTTATTGAACAAGCATACACCACAGGTGTGGTTTTCTAAACACTCAGCTGCTGAATCATGAAGAATTTTAAAGTACTTTGAATTGCACTACCAACCAACCCATGGAGCTCTGAAAGAAGAGGCATTACATGGACAATCAAGTGGCATCCATAACTGTTTCATTTTGGACTGGTTCTACTACCTCGGTATCTTTAACGGCTTGTAAAGTGCATTGGACTACTGTAGTCAAAAAGTAGTCAAGGCACATATGAGGAGAACATCTTGATTCAGAAAAGGCCATAACTGGCACACAAGATGAGAAGGTCCTCCTTAAATACAGCTGCCTCTTGTTCTTCAAGTCAAACCAGGGAATCTAGGAGGAACTGCAGGTTATGAAACAGTTTGGCACAAGAGATGCTGACCCTATCCAGAACTAAAGATGGAATATTTATTTATTTATTTAATTTATATTGCCACCTATTCGCCCATGGTGAATATACAGATGGATTCTGAACCCAAAGTCATTCCAACTTTTTGGAACTGAGCCTGCTTTTCGCCATCCAGACATTAATAATTACAAGACCTAGATCAGGACTTTAGCAAATGTTCCAATTGGCAGGAAGCGAGGGTGGTGGTGGCAAAATATTTGACCGAGAATCTTATGTCACCTCCAAAAGATAGACTAGACTAAGAAACAGATTTTAAATGTAGACTTAAAGCTATTTTTATTAGAACAGGTATAGTAACAGAATCTTGCAAATCTGAGTGTGTTTCCCTTCCTCCCTCTTCTATCTTAATGTGAATTTATAAGGGGCAGGGGAGGAACTGTCTGAGTAATTTTCATAAATCACTTTCTTGGTCTGGGTTCAATTTTTGTTTATTTGATTGATGTCTTGGCAATTAATCTTCCCTTTGTACCTCAAGAACATCTTCTGTACTCACTAAACCAGCCTACCAACAATTCTTAACTTTCTGTTTATGGATGACTTCCCCCAATGGCTTTATATAGATGTTAAAAAGATTGTAACAGTGTCAAGTCCAGTGACATTCCACAACTGAATGCCCTTAGGCATTGACTTTTTCCACCAATGACTGGAATTGCCTCCTTAGAAAAAAAGATCTCAACCCTCTAACACACTGTAGGAGGACACCATAATCAATGGTACTGAAGGCCACTGAGAAATCAAGCAAAATTGTGAGGGTTGCACTTCCCCTATTCCAATCTTGCCACGGCTCGCTACCAAGGGAGATTAATGTGGTCTTGAAACCATACCCAAGCATGAAACAGCCCCAAAAGCATCCAAACAATCTGTTAAATCCAGGCTCCTCTGCAACTGGAGGCCTATCTTCTCAACAAACTAAGCAGGTGTTTTGAGCTGTACTGCACTAAATTATTCATGAAAAATGTAGTAAGTAGATAAAAAGAGCCAACTGAAGACGTAAGAGTGACATTATACACCTGAAAAACTAGGAAATGTAGCAGTAAACCTATCTGCACATCGGCTTTGTCTATCTGTACCTTCCTTGAGGCTTTCATCAACCAGGAAGGGAAAGAATCCAAGATACTAGATGCTAAAGTTGATGCCACAGAAAAATCTAATCCATTTCCTTAGATCCTGGCTCCAACTCATATCACACAAGATGTAATTCTGGTCACTTCTATAGTGTTTGTATAGCAAACTTTCAACTTCCAACTAATTTATTTCCCAATTCTAACAGCAGCCCAAGAAATTCTCCTCTATCGCATTCTTTGTGGTTTATTTGAACAGGATGGCTAGGTGGTAATTCATACAATAAAAGTGGAAACATACTACCATATTGCCACTGTTACTGCCACAGTGTAGGCTTGAACCTATGTTCTTATCTTATTTGATCAGATTTTTTGGGTCAGCGTTGTTCTATGTATCTCTCCAGCCATTTAATCTGCTGAAGCTCCTCAGTAAACTCAATATTTCCCCTAGATAAATACACAAGCAGAGGTCACCCAGGTAAAATCCTGTCTAAGGCTGCAGTTGTCTCCACAGTAAATAACCAAGGCGTCTCCACAACTATCTTCAGTAAATTATTTAAGAGTCCCCTGGAAAGCAGATGGATCCATTAGACATCTGAGGCAGACCAAATGAATAGTCCCATTCATCCTACAAAAGATTGGTAGTACTAATTAACTCCATAGCAATCAAAGAGTAGTTTGTCTATGACAAAGGACAGATGATAATATCCTCCATTCTTGATTCATATTGCATCTGCTCTGAGACACAAACTAAATCTAGCAGAGAGCCCAATTGCTTCCACTGCCTATGACCTATTAAGGTAACCCGCCACTTGGAGCAATCAGAACCTAATGGTTCATCTACTCAATCCTCTGCTCTCTCCAGGCCATTAACTCATTCTTCTTGTACTCCACAAGATCTTTGTTACTTGACCCTGTCCAGTATTCCAAGCCAGGGTTTGGCATCACACAACTCCCAAATGTGTCCCTTAACCTCTCTGCTCCATCACAATACACTTCTATTTACTTCCATTACCTTTTACTGTTCCTTTTTGCAAAGGTATTGCTTTAAACCAGCTTGTTTTTTAAAAATGCAGTGAACTTTTTAAAATACAGACAAATGGTGATAGATATTAGAAGCTTTAAAAGCTATTTGGTTGAGGCTAACATGATTATATCATCTTGTTCATAAAGAATGAAACTGGTTACTATAAATTCCATCCAGCAATCAGAGTCTTTACAGCAATCAGAGTCTTTAACAGAGCTTTACAGAATGCAGGGAAAGTGAATTTTATTTCCCTTTTGTCTTACAATTCCCTCAAGAGTCATTCCATTAACTCTGATTAATTTAAACAAACAATTACTACCAACCTGTGTTCCATTGAGGACCTGTATACTGAACGAGTCAAAAAGAGGGCTGTGAAAATATTACAGACCCCTCGCATCTTGGACATAAATTGTTTCAACTCCTACCCTCAAAACGACGCTATAGAGCCGTGATGGCGAACCTATGGCATGCGTGCCACAGGTGGCGTGCAGAGCCATATCTGTGGGCACACGAGCATTGCCCTAGTTCAGCTCCAGCGCCCTGGCCAGCTGATTTTCGGGCCTTCTGGGCCATCAGAAGTTGGGAAACGGGCCGTTTCTGGACTGGGGGAGGAGTCCATTTTTGACATCCCCAGGCTCCTAGAAAGCCTCTGGAGCCTGGGGAGGGCAAAGAACGGGCCTACCATGCCATTATGTGCCAAAAGCGGGGGGAGTGCGGGAGGGTGTCACACACGCATACAGGAGCATTGAATTATGGGTGTGGTCACGCACACAAGGGACCCACTTGTGCTCCCCCAGCTTTTGGAACATGACGGCATAGAGCACTGCTATAGAGCACTGCTATAGAGCACTGCTCTAGAACAACTGTCCAGAACAGCTAGACACAAGAACAGTTTTTTATCGAACACCATCACTCTGCTAAACAAATAATTCCCTCAACACTGTCAAACTATTCACTAAGTTTGCATTACTATTACTATTAATCTTCTCATCGTTCCTATCACCCATCTCCTCCCACTTACTGCATAACTGTAACTTTGTTGCTAGTATCCTTATGATTTATATTAATTGCTTCCTAGAATGATTTGATTGCTTATTTGTACCCTATGACTATCATTAAGTGTTGTACCTTACGATTTTTGACGAATGTTTTTTTTTTTTATGTATACTGAGAGCATATGCACCAAAGATAAATTACTTGTGTGTCCAATCACACTTGGCCAATAAAGAATTCTATTCTATTCAATTCTATTCATATGCTTGCGAATGGTTACCATTGCTATGCATACTTGCATTCAGTAAGAAAGTGAACGTCATATTTTCAGCAGAGTGTAAAATTCTTCTTTAATGGGACTACTGCAAGTACAGTCAAGGAAATTAAAACTCTATGTCCCAAAGTATCATATATAATTATTTTTATATTTTTGAGAATAATATATAATTATTTATATATTTTTATATATTTCTCAGAATACTGAGAAAATGTGGTAAGCATATTTGATACTAAAAGAGACAGTGAAGGCTAAAATATTGAATTGAATAATGACTATGAAATGTTGGTTATATCCCAAGTGACTGAATATTATTTCACTATAAAATATTTACAAATTCAGAAGTCAGGGAAAAAAACATAAAGAAATCACAATAACAGCAATTTACACATTTTGCTTACAAAGGACAAATAAAAAGTTTTATCTATTTATGCAACTGGCCTAATTTAACAATCTAATTATTTTAAAATTATTAAAGAAAATAGTGACAGACACATTATAAAGCACTGAATTTTAAAAATACATTTCAGTAAACAGAAAAACTCACACATACTTTACTATGTGGTACAAATTCTTCCATCATTTTCTTCAATGGATTCTCATAATCCACAATCATCTGGCCAAGACGTGGGTACTCTCTATCACTGAAAGCAAAAGCAGAATTCAGTGTAAAAATACTTGTGCAAAGTGAATGAGGTCCCCAAAGGCCCCCAATGTATCAGATACCTTGCTCCATGTGTCATTTCATGAGCATAGTTGTACAATCCTATGATAGCTTTCCGTTCTTCAATCCGAGACAGCAAAATCATTAATGTTGTGTAGGTTATGATTAAGTCTAGATAGTTCTTTGTTAAATCAAAGTTTACTGTCTGAAATTAAAATACAAAGAAAGTTCCTTTTTAAAAAATATGCGAAATGAATGAATTAAACAATGATTAAACAATGCACACTTTTTACAGCAGATTACTCATATCACATTCAAGTTCTTATTCTTCATGCATTTTTCCATGCCCATTGACCCTGGTGTCTGTGACTGACACAGGCCCAACCATTTGGTCTGACTTACTAACTTGTCCCAGCCAAAATCTCCTATCTGAGCTCATCCAATAAAATAATTGTCAAATGTCTTGAAAATACATTTCTGGGTTCCAGATGTAAAAGTAGTTAATGACAAAATTTAAAGTTTTCTCAGTAGCTGATATCCTAATTCTCCATCCTGTTCCTGACAAATCAGTATATTGTTGCATGGAACAGTCAGAGAAGTAGGATTTTTTATTTTTGTGGTAGTTTGGGGGAAATTTAAAAGAAAAATCTTTAAAGATAATTAATCCTATTAATTTATTAAACCTATTCAGCCAATGGCTTTGTTTTGCCAAAATCCATTAGGAAGCTCCACAGTTCAGCAGTTTGTCATAAATGGTCATTGCCTGAATTTTTATCAGCTCCTAGAGCTTATATTAATTTTAAAACATAAAAATTAAATATTGTGCACATTTAAAGACCCTATATTGAACATATATTTCTGATCCATCATTATTTAACAGTAATCTGAGCAGATGAACCACAGTAATTTGATTTATGAACCCCATGTACCGTTTTCAATCCTTTAAGAATGTAAGAAACAGGTCCAGCTTGATATAACTGCAACAATACAACCCTGATATTCCCTCATAATGTTTCTATCTTAATTGTTTGAAAAATTCATTTTTTCAGACTTACAATATCAAAGAAGACTTGGCAAACATCAATAGTATTCAATAGTTCACAGACATGATCCTTTGAAATAAAGAGAAAGGTATGATTGTTTATTAGACCACAGCATTTTACAGTAACGAATAATTTATGATAGGCTATATATAATTCTCAAAGTAACATCATAGGGAATGATTTAATCTATACTTAATGGGAACTTTTAGCTTCAAGCTACTCAAGAAAGTTAATCTATACTTAGATCTTTACCTTAAATTCCATAACATCAACAAAAGTGAAATAATATAAAGCCAGATTCTTCAGAATTTCTGATTTCTCTTTCTGTAGCTGAGCTAGCTGTTGCTGTAAATTAAAGAAAAAATATATATTTAAACATATGCACATACTTTTATGCATAAGCAATAGCTTAGTTTTGAGAAATCAAGAAATCATATTGCAAGAAGCATGTAAATCAGGTTTTCCATAATTTCTTTTTACTGATGATTTTACCGTATAGCTCTAATATCAAGTTGTATTTTATAGGAATTTTACAAAAATCAATAAATAGTAGGTACAGTCTTTTCTGCTATAAGCTCAGTGGAGTTCTCCCCCTGTGAATACAAACATCTACCATAAGTCTGGCTGTTAGGGGAGCAAGAGGGTGGATGGAATAAACATTTTTTGCATGACATCTAAATCAACCAGATTACTTCAAGGAAATGTATATACTTTAACCATTGTGTGTGGCTTTTTTGTTTTTAAGAACAAAGCATTACCTACACCCAGAAAGGAGGGCTTTTCCAAGGTAGCATGAATTAGAATTTGAAAAGGTTAATTATTGATATATTTTTCTTTCTATCTACTTATGCACAGACCATGGTTAAAGAGCAATGCAAGTCAGGAAAGGAGATGGTACCATGTGCTAAACAGTCAGATTGGTTAACATGTCATGTCAGATCTTTGTTTCTTTTCTTGAAATCTCTCACTGAACCAAAGTGTTAAATATAGAGCACAAACTACGTGTGTATATAAGCAAGCCAGCCACCCATTCCAAATAACAAGTAGCTCTCTATGATACATGGGTGTGTGCACACATTTCATGAGCAAAGGTATGCACACACACACAAAAAGAGGACTCCACTGGCCTCTCTGCAATCTTTTCATGAGAACTGAAAATGATTCAAACCATATTCAACTATTATCTTTAATTAGTCCTGGTTACTAGGTAATTAGTACCCATTAGTACAAAAACTGTGACATAGGCACAGAAGTTCTAAATATGAAATTAAAAGTGTTATGTATTGGTTATACAGATAATTAGCCAAAGCAAAACCATTTATGAGCACAAATCAGCATGATGAAAAGAAGGATAGATTTCTTGATGTGGGAAAGATTGGTGATAACAGAGTTTACAGGTTTACTACAGAAAAACAATAGACTTTTAAAATTCAGAACTTACCAAAAAGAATATCCAGGCAAAGCCACGTTAAGCATGCAAAATAAAATGTAGATACAAACATAAAATACGGTAACGGTTCTTTAACCAGGCCAATATAACACAATATACATTGAAACACAAGCAACAAAAGAAATGAAGATGAAAAAAAAGCAAGAGACTAGCATGTTAAGACATTGGTGAAGATATGGAAGAGCAAAATATGAAAACAAGAATATTCAGTGAACATAAGCTTTCACACAGTATTTTTCAGTAATGTTATCTTTTGGGATGCTATATACATTACACTCTGGATGCTATGATAAAGGCAGTGATTTCCTTAAAGCTTCATACTGAGTTTCATGAACAGTGTCATAGATTTGAAACTGTATGTATAATATGCTATGTTAATTGAGGGAAGCAACAGTATTCCGAGAGAAATGATATGTTCTTTTTGAGGGAGGTCAATACAGTTTTTCAATCCGTTCACAAAAGTCAAATAGAACGTTGTCATTTTCCATTTTTTCATAAGCATTCAAGCAGTTCTCTATTACTTTTTCCTAAAATACCTTAATTAAATGCAGGTAAATTGCACTTGAAAATCATTGACAGGAATCATTTTTGGAAGCATAAATAAGAACGGACGTTGACAGTTGTTACTAGTAATAGATGAAATAAGACATTCTGAAGGGTTTATAAGGGTAACAAATGCCTATTAATGGAATCAGTTTTAGTCAACCATGGAGAAATATTTACCCATTTATATCATTCAGAAGAAACAAAAACAGGTAACTACAAAAGAAATATGAAGGCCATATTTGATTCCATTCTCAGGATATATTATTTGGATTGAGATCATCTAAAATGCAATTCCACAGATACTGAAGTACTGTATAACTATTCACAGAGTACCATAGGTTTTGGCTAATTGTAGCTTAGCTACATATCTGTATAAAGACTGCATTTTCTTAACAGCATAGTTGCAAGACAATTGTGGTTTGCTTTTTAGCTTGTGTTGTCTGAAGATGGTATGACAGTTTCTTTCAGTTGAAATAAAGTCAACAAGGGAAAATTAAAACTGGTTTTCTTCTTCCCTATTCAGACTGACAGCAATCTAGAAGCAAATCCGGGATGGATAACCTGAAGTTGCATTATCTGAAAAAGAAGGTGTAAGTAGTACCCAGGATATAAAATCAATTCGAACTACCGTGTTTCCCCCAAAATAAAATCCTGTCTTATATTTTTTTGAACCCTGAAATAATTGCTTGGCCTTATTGCTATGCACTCAAAAAATATTATCAGGGGATGTCTTATTTTGGGGGAAACAGGGTAGGACTTCTGTCAGCAAGTGATTCGGTCACAAAATGTGATATCATGTGACTGTGCCAGTTAGCAACAGCAATTCTGTCAGTCCTGGCAACTATCATAACTTCAGGATTGTGCAGGTAATTCAGCAGGAAAAAGCTGCAGTCCCACTTAAAAGAGTGTAGAGCAGGGGTGTCAAACTCGCGTTGTCATCTTGTCATCACGTGATGTATAATGACTTTACCCCCCTTCGGTAAAACGGGGGTGGCCATGGCCAGCGTGTGATGCATCCGGCCCGCGGGCCATGAGTTTGACACCCCTGGTGTAGCGGATGCATGGGTGCCATGAGTGGAGAATGGGGAACACCGGCAGGCCCACAATCATGATCCACAGGGATTCTACGAAGGCCACAACTTTGTGTACCTATTGTAAATCCCCCTTGTACAGCATCAGCATAATTTTGAATGGTTGCTCAACAAATGGTTGCAAGTTGAGGACTATCTCTATTGTATATCTTCATACAGACCAGTCATATCATCTGAATATGAACATTCTTAATGTTGATATTCTTCATCCCTTTCTAATTAACATTAGTAATCAAGTTCATTATATTCTTTTATCCACTTGGAGTATATCTGATGAATCAATACGTATAAGCAGCTAATAAGAGATGATTAACTAAGCAGGAAAAATAGATAGTCATTGTTTAAATAAAGATGCATTTTAAAGTGTTTATTTTGCAAAGCTATTATATTGTTCAACCTGTATAATTTGGTTTGGAATAAGTTGACATTTTTCTGTTTTCCCCAGTATCAAAAATAATCCTATACTAAAATGGACTCAAATTTAAGATATTTATAATATCTTTTCTTAGCCAATGGATCACCATTGTTGTATGGCTTAAGTGTTTCACAGAAAGTACTGGAGATGATTCCAGCTAAAAATAATTTGGAAATACATCTTATATAAAAGATTTTTCTATCTTTTTAGAAAATCTAGTATAGTCCCATTAATCTAAAATTATAAAATATCAATATATTTGATATTGATGGGACTTTGCCGGTTATTTAATCCAATCTCTCAAAATGCTTAAATCCATAACTTTTAATAAGAGTTAATAATACTTTTCATTAAAAAAATGAAGCAAGTTGTGACTAATTTGTGCTAACTAATAATGCACAAAAAAACTGAGCAGAAAAAAAATCAATAAAGGAGAATATATGTAGGTCAGGATTGAAAGGAGGGTTCTTGGTGCTCTCTAAGGTTAGTTGTTATCTTGCAGATGCTTCGTTACCCAAACTAGGTAATGTCATCAGTGCTAGAAAAAGGATCAAATATGAAGGGAGTGGAGAACGGGAAAAGTAGGGAGAAGAAAAATCCAATCAAAAAGTGGAGAAATCAGGCAGGGGGGTTTCATAAGGAGAAAGATTCCGCAAAATTCTCCAATGTCTTCCCAGCTTGGAATGTTGCTAACCACTCAATTCAAGGGCCCTTTCCATTCTGGTCATGTAAAACAGAGTAGAGTTGCTTTTGAAGTCTTTTAAAAGCCATGCTTTTCCTACTTTTTGTCTCTAGTATTTCTCTTTCTATTCAACTTTCTTGTAATTTGTAATATGAATCTAGCTTTTTTGGGATGAGCGATTTTGGTGTGTGTTTTCACATATGCAATAACAGTACCCGTCTGATCCCTCATTCTAGATCTTCAGATTAGTGCTCTGTTAGGTTTAAACAAGAACCTTCTTCTTCTACAAGTGAGCTAGAATACCTGGCTGGAGCTTGTACAAAGATTAATTAAATGGAAATATAATGCTGTTGCAAGCAGCTTTGCTATTCTGCAGCCTATTATTTTTTATTTACTTTGCATGATCGCATAATTTAGCTTCAACTGTAAGAAGTATAGCAAATATTTTACTTGTCATCAATGAATAATATAGAAAATATCCAGATTCCATTTCTAAAGACACATATTACATTAAAAATGTTCATTTGTATTCTAGAATCCTTTAAGTAGATCTTTCCAAAATGAAACTTTTTTGTTGTTGTCAATATATGTTTTTTAGGTAATGTTCAGGGATCTCCATTCTAAAAACCCACGTAAAGCCAAAAAGAAATATGTGATTTTATTTACATAAAATAGCTAATATGTATTTAATAATTTTTCTTTTCTGACAGTTTAAGTAGTACCTCTAGCAAGTTTCTGAGAAGTTTCGGGAACAGCAACCTGCTCCTAACATATCACAATCAATACTTAACTATAATATATCAGGAAAAATGAAAATAAGGAGGAAAATGTTTAAGTAGTTATATTTTTAGGTTTTAAAATGAATTATCTATTCTATTCAATGATTTTAAGTTGCATAAGGATTTGGCAAATTTCTGCTTTTATTTCTGCTAATTTTACTTACAGTATTTAATGTTTAGATTCTATGATTAATAATTTCTAAAATAGCAAGATGTTCATTTTTCAGTTCACTGGTATAGTTGAGTCTATCTAATGAGTAACAATTCAAGGAAAGTAATGAAAGTGTTGTTTTTTCTTGGCACTCCATCCATTAAATATTTACTGATTAACTTCTGCAATACTTCTACCAGTTCCTTTTTTATACCCCAAAGGAAGGTTACTATTTTCTGGGGCCAACCCTTATGAAAGAAAATTGGTTAGGTCATGAAAGTAGAACATTCTGTCAATGTGATTTTATAGTCGGTCATTACTGTAACTATTGCCAGCAGTCTTCTCAACTCTGGAGCTATGGGAATGGGTGGGTCAGTGATATGCCCTATTTCCTTCCCATATGAAAAGAAAATATTAGTAAAATATTTCTTTCTCATTTCCCCCCTCCCCACTTCTTTTAGTAAATCACCACATCTCCAACTCAGAACATCTTAAGCATGCCACAGTAAAACTGTCAACTAAGTCAAGTTTTATGTTTGAAATGGGAGAGAAGAGACCAAAGATTGTTCTTAATTAGGAATGGATATATAGTACAAATTAGCAACATGGAGAAAAGTTACTTATCACCATGATTTTTGCCTTGATTATATAGCCCTATAAAGAAATAGGGTCAGATTCTACAATGCTGGAGGATATATGAACATCTGAGATTGCCTGTCTACTTCATGCATAACCTGTAAATCTGGTCTGTGCAATGGTTGGCCCATACAAAGTAGTAATTACCACAGTCATGAAACTACTAAGAGTCAAAATTTAAGCTAAGTACATATAACAGGAACTGCTGAAAAGCTTCCGAGATTAGAGAAAACTTGTTTTTGCATAATCATTTACTAATTTGTAGCCAGTATATGATGGGTTGTTTAACTGATCAAATGTCAGTCAACCTGACATTTCATTTGGATGATTCTAAAGTAAAAAACTCAAGTTTATATTGTTGAATGATTACACCTTAATTTTCA